>PVIJ01016071.1:0-34021 GCA_004024925.1 Scalopus aquaticus
GGGATCATACTCAGTGAAATAAGCCAGAAAGAAAGAGAAAAATATCGAATGGTTTCACTTATAACAGGACTATAGGGAGGCCGGGTGGGAGAGAGACAATCAGTGGGGGGGGAGGGGGGGAGGAAGGAGCCGGAGGGAGGGAAGGGAAAGGGCACAAAATGGAATAGAAAAGAACACAAGGGACCATAGAGATGGATCACGGGTGAATTGGTGGTGGGCTACCCAAGGGGAATGCAAAATGTAAAAGACATAAATAACAATAAAAATATATATTAAAAAAAAAAAAGAAAGTTGAACTGAGCTTGCTATCTCTGATTTCCCAAGAAAAGTTGGAAATTCTTGTTTTTATCTGACATCTCTATGGCACAGAGATTTGATGTTCACCCCAAATCCACAAGATCACTCTCACTTCTGTCACTCCAAAAGTATGACATGGTTGTACCTCAGATGCTTTAATCCTTGATCAGTTCCCGCCAGGATATTCCAGGTGCCTTTACATTAGCAGTATAACAGTTTTTCCCCTTCTGGAATTCATACTGGCCATTCAGATATTTGGAAAAGATGGAGACTAATGTTCCAGCCTATATTCTTGCCCCATTGTATGCTTATTTGGTAGTAGGCTTTAGTCATTCCGAGAAAAATACAGAATTAAGGCTCATTTTCAAGCTATCCTTATTGCCATCTGTGACTCTGTGACTAAGTTTTGGTCAACTGGATATTGCCGTTTTGGAGATATGCCTTGTCTTGTACCATTTTTCTTCAACTTGCCAGTTGGAAACAGGCTTTGTGAAGACAAGATTGGGCCACCTGGAAGAACAAGGGCTGTTGAATCTGCTTAGCATGGTGCAGCTGCCCAACAGTCTGAGTTGCTTTTGTTAGGAATGAAAAATTTGACTTTTAATTTTTAAAATAAGTCTTATCTTTTCAGAGTACTCTCACTGTACCCAAAGTAACCTGGACAGTTAGACACTTTATCTATAGCTGTAAGATTTATCAAAACTATTGGGGAGTAGATCTAGAAGTGGCACGACCCAGCCATGAATCTCTGGGACTTTGAAGTGAGATAGAAATGCCACTTCCTAGCTGTGTCTTCAGGGTGTGGCCAAAATAATATCTCTGACTTCATTTCCTTTGCTTCAAAATTGACTAAGAATAATACATCATTGATTAATACATCATTGGAAAAGTTAAGTGAGCCAATATATATAAAGTTTCTGGCACTAATGAACATTCAACAAATAACTGTTCAAGAGTCAGATACATTAAGGGAATAGGCAAGTGGGAGGCAGGGTAGGGATGACTTCACCTGTCTGCTTTGTTTTTGCAACTTGGTGATTTGTGAGAGCTGTGAGGTGGCCACAGGGAGACTGGAAGCAGTTAGTTCTCAGAACCCCTAATCACTTCCTTATTCACTGCTCTCCTCTGGACAGAAAGCAAGGCTAACACATTTCCTGGATTTGCTGGCTGTTCTCCACCTCTGAACTCTATCACAACCCCAGAGGCTCCTTCTCCCACATTAGGCTGCAGGTGTTGATGGAGCAAGAAGCTCCTTGCAAGGAAACATGTGCTGTCACCCCTTGTGCTGAGTCATGGCTAACAGGCTTAACGATCTTTCCAGTGCCAGGAAGTTCAGAATCCAGTTGCACATGCCAGCTGTGCACATTGACGGGGTGCCAGCCTATTCTGAGGACTTGAACAATGCACAGCTCTGGGGCCTAGTGGGCCGATGCCAAGGCTTGGCATGGCATGGCAAAGAGCCAGCAGCTGAGGCCTGTATGCACACTATAAAAAAGGAACCCCTTCTTTATGGTTTCCCTCCTGATGATGACGTTCCTACCTTGATAGTATACCACCTGTCCTTCAGCAGGGCGGACCCAACTCAGGGCTGGTGCGACTGGCCGACTTGGCCTTGACACACACAGTGGTGATGTGGCCTGGGAGGAACTCTCACTTTCTAAACTGCCCTTGACAACCACATTGCATAAAACTGACCTACACAGACTTCTAGCTTCTTGTTTGAGGCACTGGCCTCTCAGACTATCAGGGCACCATAAAGAGAAAGTAAAATAGGTGGAGAAGGAAGAGCACAGACAAATAGCTTAGCTGAATCGACTCATTTCATGTTTACTTTTCTTAGCATTCTGCTAAGGTAATGACAGAGGGAACTAGCTTGGGTCAAATGTCCCTCAGCACCCTCTCAGCTCATCCAGACTCTCTGTATTTCCATCTCTTCTCCACCCCAAACATCCTCTCCTCACCTCTCTGGCAGAGATGTTCCCCATCATCCCGCAAAACTTCAGTCACCTTCCCACCGAGCAAGCTGGACTAAAATGTTGATTCATGAACCAACACTCTCAACCTCATGCTCGGGTTCTGCTCTGACCACAGTCAGAGTACCACAGGGAACACCACACCCTGTGAGCAGGTCTTGGGACACCTTAGCGACACATCCGCGACATGTGTGAGACTGTGCCTGAGACCAGGTGACCACCTAAAGCAGCACAGAAAACATGTAGAGAGTGGAGGACATTGAAGCTCAAGTGAGGAGAAGTTACCAAGGAATCATTCGTTTTGTCTGTTTCTACCCCAGAGCAGTTCCTCCTGCACCAAGTAATGGAGACAGAGGAACTCAGCAGAGGAAGTGAGGCAAACAGAAGCAGCTAAAGAGCAGGAATTTCCCAGCCCATTCTTCAGAAGAGAAGCTGATGAGCGCCTTCCCCAGACTCCACAGTGACCATAAAACCAGAGGCAAGGCCTTTTCATTAGGGGGAAGATGAGAAGCAGGTGCCTGGGTTACACAACTCCCTGCAACTCGTCTGCACGGGGGTGTTTCATTTCATGTGGTCGCTCAATGTTTAAGGGATGAAAGTCTAATTTTAAGTAAACAGTGACGATTATTGTGTTTTTGATTAACAGCCATTCATGTCTCAAGTCCAGCTCTCTCCAAAGAAAAACACAAGGAAAATAAAATCTTCAGAGGAAAGAACTTGACAGAAACCCTGGGCATGGATTTCCATGTTCAGTTCCTGTTTTGGAAAAGCACAGAGCATATTTGGGTTCTGAGTCACTGCACTTGGCGACGTGTGTGGGGTCCAGGGTGGTGCTTTTTCTGAAGTCCCCATTGCAGACACATTATGCTTGCCCTCTTTCCCAGCGCTCTTTAGCGGTACTGTCAAGGCCATGTGAAATCGGAATTCTTTATGCACAAGTTTTATGTAACGAAATGCTTGAGCGAAAAAAGGTTCTTACCTATTCTCAGCCTTCAGGGAAACTCTGGCTTTCCATCTGCATTTCCATCTCTTGTCCACCCCAAACATCCCCTCCTCACCTCTCTGGCAGGGATGTTCCCCATCATGCTGCAAAACCTCAGTCACCTTCCCACCTGAGCAAGCTGGACTGAAATGTTGATTCATGGAGGAGTGAGGGTGTCCCTACTGAGCTGGGGATATTTAATTTATTGCCAGCTTATCCCCTATAAATTTCCAACCTCACCTTAACCCCTATGAGCAGTATTTTGACTGAAAGGAACTCACAGAACATCTTATCCCTATAGTTTCCAAGAACACTCTCCACTCTATTTTCCTTAAATGTATAAGATGTGTCCCCAAGATCACCAGCTGCCTATAATGAACAGGAGGCAAAGAGACTGGTCCATCTAAGTGATCAATGTATGTTGCAAGATCTTCCTTTTAAACTTCTCCAGCATGTCCAATTCCTGGAGTCCTGAATGGGACTGATTTGCTTATAGGCGGTCATGTTTCCCAAAAAATACATTAAGGGATGAGCCATGCAATGTGTTCGGAGGTGTGCATGATTAATAATTAAGATTCGATTGTGGTGAGAATGGCATTCCCTGCTATGAACAACATAAAAAGTGGAGATAAAGGCCACTGCCTTGAATTGTTACTCTCTGATCTTGAGTTAGGCAGAGGTCAACCTGCAAATAATAGCGCTACAGTCCCAGGGACCTCTTAGATGCCCTTTAGGATTTCAAAAAGTGGGTCTACGCAAAGCCAAGTTTCAAGATAAACAAAGGTTCTCCCCAGGCTCCAGACAGCCCTGACAAATGGGGATGTGGACCCCATAGGAAAGCAAGAGGCAACAGTACATTTCTTGCTGTGCCAAATAAATTCCTCATTATTATCAGATAATCTGGAGGAAATGTCAAAGCCAAGGGCATTGTGGAGTCATGCAGCAGTCTATCACAGGGCTTCGAGTGTTAGACATGACTTTGGATCTCAGAGCTTCCACCTGTACATGTCACCCTCTCAAGGCTCCTCTTTCTTGTGTATAAAGCAAGGCTAACAAAACACACCTAAATGATATTTCCAGGAAGAAGGAGCTTCTGTGGTGTACTCTATCCAGTGCTGCCGAGAGTCAGTGCTCTATGCATTTGAGTTCTCTGTTCTCCCCTGACTCTCCTCTGTTGACACAGATCCTATTTTGCCCAGTCTTAGGTCATCTCAGTGGCAATATGTTAATTCTTTTACAAGGATACTGCGTCACAACCATGGGAATTTTTTTGAAGTACATTCAGCCCTTAATCTTTTAGGATTTGGATCCTTATAAGGAAGATGAAATAGGTACACAGAAGCAATAAAGAATACAATTGCTATCATTGTTATTGAAAGTTCAATTAAAAATGCAAATCCCAATCCCATGAGTGTTTAGGTAAAGGCTGGCTGACAAAAATAGAAACCAGGCAAATTAACATCAATAAGGGAAATTGAAATGTCTGTCTTCAATATTGTGATCTATAGGAAACATAAATATTTGGTCTGAGATGACCTGTCCCACAGTTCCTGTCCCACAACTCCCTGAGGAGTTTCATAAGTGTTGTTAAGTGATAAAGATGTCTTTTGCCTTGTTAATGAAGGTGACTTCTGGAAAACACCTGGGAATGGTAACTGGTTGCTAGGGAAACCAGCATGAATGATTTCCTGAGAGGAGAAGGGCTAGTGGTGGAGTCCAGTTGTCAGTGGCCAATGATTTAGTTTCTTGTGTCTGCGTAATGAAGTCTCTATAAAACCCAAGAGGTAGGAGCTTCGGAAAGCTTCCAGACTGTGGACATGTGAAGACTAGGGGCAGTAGGGTGGGCCTGGAGGGGACTTGGAAGTTCTGTGTCTTTTGCAAATACCTGCCTTATGCATCTCTCCCAGCTGGTGGTTGATTTATATCCTTTAGTGTCCTTTGTAATGAATCAGTGATCTAGTGAGTTCTGTGTGCCATTCCAGCAAATTAATCAAAGCTGAGGAGAGTACCCTGGGAAATATATCAAAGAGTTCAGATAATAATCTGGACTTTTGACAGCCATCTGAAATCTGAGAAGAGAGTTGTGGGACCTTCTAATCTATAGTAGGTAGGTTAGAAACCAAGGCTTGCCTGCAGCTCAATGATGGTGTCTGTAGGGGAAGGTAGTCTCCGGAGACTGAGCCCTTAACCCATGGAACCTTATGCTCTTTCCAGTAAATAACACGATACCTGAGATGAATTGTTGGGAATCACATGGTGTCTGAGGACTGCCTGTTGGCATGGGGAGGACTACCCAAATCCCACTGGAATTGGCTCACAGGGACACCCAGCTGTCCATTTCCCCAAACACATAGGTATTATTGCTTTTATCTGTGAAACATCATCCCAAAAAACCTGATACCTGAGAAAGCAGATTTTGTTTTTCAAGTAAAATAGCATTCAGTCAGTTGTGGCATACTTGAGAGAGGTAGATAAGATTAAATTTAGATACCTCAGTATTTAGGTAAATGATGGAACTTAAGAGAAACTTGGAAATAACTCACTTAGTGCTTTGCTGTGTATAGTCATCGATAGGCAGTAAAGATATACTGGATCTTGGCTCTCAGTTTAAGGGAATGTCAATGATTTCTCTCTGTCTCTGTCTGTCTCTCTCTCTGCCTCTCACACTTTCACTCTGAAACTGTCCTATGTTTATTTAAACCACTGTCAACATCATTAAACAAAATTTTATTGCTAATCAAGTCTATCTGTCCCAGGACTGGTTAAGAGCAAAGCATCCTGGTTCTGGGTTACTTCTCTATGAATTGCCATGGGAGGAAACTCATTGAGAATGGAGCAAAAAATAGTTCTGGAAGCAGTGTAAGTTGCATTAAGACTTGTGATCCTGATGTCTACTCTCCTAAAATAAATCTCTGGTCCTGCAACTTCCATCCCCAAAAGGAGAGTTTTGCCACCAGTTGGAATTGCTTACATGCTGAAATGAAACACAGAGATAATGCAAACTTCAAAGGTTTGTGTCATCTATTGAGAATCTCAAGATATTATCTTAGAAAGTTAAACTAGTGATTATAAATTAAAGTTCTATATTTTATGTTTTGTTCTTATTATCTTTTGGTTTTGTCTAAAACTTTCCAAATTAAATATTGTTAATTAGCAATACAAATTTATTTTAGAATATTTGAAAAAGGCAGAAATGAACAACTAGTTGAGTGGGAAAAACCATAAGTAGCTATACAGAAGAAACCTCAGTTAACTTTCTGTGTATTTCCTTCTAGTCTTTTTGCTATATATGTTTTATGCAATTAAGGCTATACCTTCAGATTTATCTTTAGATGCTGCTTTTTACAGTCACTAAGATAGCATATGCATGTCTCCAGGATATTAAAACATTGTTACATAATTGAGAGCACCAAAGATTATGAGTTAGAGCAAAGTGGTGGGCTAGAAAAGGGTTTAATGAGTCTGTGGTTGCATAGCAGGAATTGCTCTAGGAAGCTTAAGGTGAGTCTCTGGATAGATCTAGAAGCCAAGCTACAGTCATAGGAACTGAAGAAGGAAGGCTACTGACTCAATCTGTCATTTTTTAGAAAGAGAGAATAGTGTGATTTGAAAGAAACCACCCTGGAGTGCATAAAACTGAAATTTTACAACCAGCTTCTGGATGGTGCAAGACTTAATCAAATACAAGTTTATGCTCTTTATTTTACTAGCAAGAGGAAACTATATACATGAATGATAAAGTGACTCATGAAAGCTCCCTAGAGTGGAAGTTTTTGCAAAACCCAAAGTGTTTTGACACTGAATCCAAAATTCTTTCATCTGTATCTCCTGCCTTTCCTTCCACCTACTTTCTCTTACATCCTACATGAATACAAAAGAGGGCTTAACACCTATTGTACCCATCTCACAGGGTGGTGACAGATGGTTAATAGGTATGAAAATGCTTTGTAATCTGTAAAATGGCCAAATAAGTAAGAATTTATTGTTGGTGGTGATGATGGTTTCCTACCTACTGAGGATGAGTATGGATGCAGTCACCTTTGTCTTATTCATTTATGTACCCCAAATGTACTACTGAATATGCCAACCATTGATTCTAGCAACAAGGGACATGGCAGCAAACACAAAAAACACCCAAGAATTTACATTCCAGAGGAGACACCAACAATGAAAAATAAAGAAGTAATTTATGAGCATAATAGTTAATGATAAATGATAAGAAGGAAAAGCATAGACAGGAATAAGATATATAACATTCTACAAATGGAGTTAAATGTGCGGCCAGGGTAAGAAGCCATGTGCATATCTGAAGGAAGAGCATTCTAGGTGGAGGGGACGGATGCCCTGAGGTGGTAACATGCTGTGATTTAGAGGAACAGGGAGGAGGCCAGTATGGCTGGAGCGGAGATGAAAAGGAGGTTGAGGGGAGGTAAGAAAGGCATGATGGGGCTCACATCCTGGGGGTCAAGTAGGCTGTATTTCCCAAGGATGATAATGAAGGGATCTGAGGAGAGGGGCGATGTTACCTGATTTCATTTTTGAGCAGATCTCTCTGATTCAAGGGACATGAGGGTGTGGGTGGTAAAGGGTTGTTGCAGCACACTTCAGTTGCTTAAACCCTGAACGGTCAACAAAAAAGGCTTCAGAGAGGCCCTTTTGGGGCTCCTGGGAAACAACCTCTGAACTCTTAGAATACACTGCTCTGCAGAAGGAAGTGTTGTTGTAACTGAGGCCGTGGGTTAAGTTGTGCCAGTTTTCCCATGAAAGGGTGGAAGTCTGAGTAGCTGGGGTCAGTCCCATAGATGCTGCATGTCCACATGTCTGACCCCCAACAAAACCCTAGATACCAAGACGAAGGTGCACTTCCCTAGTGAAACAGTCTACATGTGTTGCCACACATCACTGATGAATGAACTTGGGTGTGTCCCCTGCAGCTCTCCTGGGAAGGAACACTTAGAAGCTTGTGCCAGTCTCTCCTAGACTCTGCCCCATGTGCCTTTTCCCCATGCTGATTTCATCTGCGTGCCTTTGCTGTAACAAATTGCATCATGAGTGTAGGAGATTTTCTGAGTCCTTCTAACAAATCACTGATTATGAGGGTGGTCTTGGGGCCCTCAGCACACAGTGGGAGCAATTAAGGCCAGTCAGGAGGTGAATGAACTTATCCACCTGAGTGCTAATGAGGGTTTGTCCACCAGGGTTTTTGTTTCAGCAGTGTACTGGGGGTTTCTGTTAAAGCTTTTGAAGTTCATAAGCAGAGGAAAGATACCTTTCATCAATGTCAGCTGACATAAATCAGGATCTCTTTATTAAGGGGATAATTCTGCTCTCATTTTTCAGTGAGTCCTTCCTGCTGTTTTGCCAGGGAAGAAGATCTTGTGAAACTTGGCAACTCGAGAAGCCAAAAACGAAAAAGAAAAAGAAAAAGAAACAACCTGCCAAGATTGGTTGTTTCCCTGTTGGTGTGAACCAGCATGTCTACATCTGTCAGCAGATGCAGTTGCATTTAGACTTGCTCAGGAATAAGGAGAAGTCTGTGCCACTCAGAGCCATCACCCATCTCTTTCTCCCTAACAAGGCCATGAGTCACTTCATCATTAGCCCCAGCGGTGGACAAGACACTGATCTTGCGAGGGTCAATGTGGTAAATGGGAGAACATGAGAAAAGTGAATCTTAAACTTCCACTTGAGCAGGGCAATGAGACTATTTCTACACTCTAGGTCATTTTATTATAATTTCTCACCTAGCATATTAACAACAACAATAGGGGCTTGTTAATACACCACACCAATTGGTACCTGGGGTAGAATGCAATGGGTGTTTGTTGATGAAACCAACGCCTTTCTGCAAAATGAATGTTCTGTAGCAGTGCTTATAGGAAAGGGATAGTGAATGAAGCTTTGGAGAACTTAAAGGTCTTTATCCACAGCAGTAAACTTTTTCTTAAAGAGCTTAGTGGATGATTAGAAGGCAAAAGGCAACGGCTGGAGCTATTGGGAGTCATTTGCTTCCTAGGTTCTTCAGATGCCTAGATTATAATCCCTGTTACCTAAAAGGCAAAAGAGAATAACTAGAAGAAGCAACTCTTGGGAACTCATGCATGTGTGTAGGGAAAAGCAAAGACTGAGAAAGCAGTCAGACCTGGCACATTCCTACCAATTGCTAGAAGACTGTCCTTGGGCGAGTTACTTAGTTTCTTCAAGACTCTGAGCTCCCCATTCCTCCCTCATTAAAGTTAGATTATGCTACCTGTCTCTAAGCATCAATGCATGTGGTTTAAATAATAAATGCCTGGCACCCAACCTACAGCAGGCACCTAACTTTGCTGTACTAATAAATAGCAGCAATATCAGTGTCATTGGAAGAAAGAAAGAAAATGAGGGACTTGTCCTGGCCAGAAGAATACATATGTACTTGCAATTCAGGGAGGAACTCCTGCACAGGAAAACCATAATTCATAGTTTCTGCTTATGCTTTTGCCCCATAGTTGAATTTCAGGGATACACAGGGCCCAGCAAATGTAGGTTTACAGCTGGCACTGTGATTGATAAAGATCATGCTGTAGCAGTCGCTAAGTACCATAATATGTCCCTCTAGCTAGTGTCAAAATATGGATAGATGGGTGGGGTAGATAATCCTTTGTTTTCTAAAAAATGTCAATGTTTTTGCCTATGCCTGTATAGCTCTGTAAATTAATGTGAGGTAGAAAGTCAAGAGCTAGACAAACAAGGAAGGAATTTACGTTAGGAGATAAGAAGCAGAGAGGAAGAGAGGCTATCAATGGAAGATGAAGCCCCTAAAATCATGACAAGATGGGACCCAAGAAAGCCTGGCTACTAAATAATTGCTTATCGTGAAAAATGGCTGATGGAATCTTTAGAGAGTGATGTCTAATATTCAAGGTGAACTTGTTGCCTATGCCCAGCTATGCAATCCTTCTGTGAGTTCAAACTTCTGTGGGTTCAAACTGGGCAAGTTACACATGAGTATCCATAGTACACTGAGGAAAGAAAAGTTTTGAGGTGATTTCCAATGTGGGTCGAAGGAAACCAATAAGAGAAAACCTAAAGTCACATCACCAAAGCATCCTCACTGGATGCTGTGTGGACTTATCAGAGTTTCAGAACTCCCAGAAAATTCCTGGGCTATTAGGAGAGTACCCTGTGGCAAGTGGGATGGGGACTTGAATTGTCTCACTGAGTCATACCAAGATAAAGGGTTACTCTGGAAGTTTGAGACATTCAGGTGGTGAATTCTGGGTCTTTTGAGTAGAGTATTATGTTTTCCTTAGAGCACTGGGTAAAAAGAATAGAATCACTTCCAAATGTTCTTTCCTTGCATCTGCCTGTGTGAATAAATGAGTTATACCTGTTCCCAACCCCAAAGGGCATACTGCAATAATCCAGAGAGTTTAGAAGCCAGAGACAATCTGGATTAGCACCTTGGGGTTGCTTTGGCAGTTCTGAAAACTGAAATAAGGAGAGCAGTTGTTTAGTGCACAAGCAAAGGGCAAGTCTTGTCTGCTTATTTATAAATAGCTGAATGAGAGGTCTAAAAAGCAGTGACAATCGAATCTGTTAACAAAGTGAATGATCTCTTGAATTGTTCCATATCCAAGTCACTTAATTCTATTTCCACATTTGCCTTCAACACCAAGTAAAAATTTTGAACCCAGGTGTTTATGTACTGCCCCTGAGTTTCCTATACCAGGTTCCAGGGAAGTGCTTCAGAAAAATGTCAGTTAACAGGGAGAGAACATTCACAGGGAAAGTGAAAGAGCATTTCAAAGACCCTCCAGGCTGTTGTTGAGACAGAATAGTGTTTTGCCCATCTCAGCTTCTATGTCTGGCAGCTGGAGCCCAATTTGTAAGTGCTTTGTCTTCGGGCTCCATAGTTATATGCTGCTCAGATGAAGAAAGATATGCATTCATTAAGAGTGAAGTATGAAAAGTCTTTACTCTGGTCTAAAACTTCATTGGCACATATATCAAACATAGGTGTCAGGGATATTTTTGAATTTTTCTTTGGCTCATGCTCATTACTAACATACAAATTTCTGAAGGAAGTGCCATATTTTGCTCAAACGCCATATTGTTCTGTTCCAGGAAGAAAAAAAAAATCTAAGGGATATAAACCAAGCAGCAGTTTCTATTTAGGCCTCTTTGGCAGAGAAATAAAGGGGGAAAGAACTGCAAAATACATCCCCCTATTTGGAGTAGGTCACAGAAAGATTCCTCAATAAAACTTGTATTGCTAAATCCTGCCTGGAGAGAAAGAATGATATAAACAATTGCTGGCTTACAGTTTCAAAATCTAGTAAATTTTATTTACGGTTGTATGTTTGTCAAGATGAGGAGCTAATGGTAACCCAATAAGGAGATAAGCGTAGTAAAAGGCAGGGCAGAAATGAGGGTGACCCATTCCCACATTTATAGTCCTAACAGACTTCACCTCAAATGTCTTCAGACAGGAATGATGGCAGGGAACTGGGTAGAGGGGGTAGAAGGTCATTTCTGTTTGTAGCCTTTCAATAATGACAAAGCATTTACTATTTTCTTGTTTTATCATATTTGAAGTGGTTTTTTTCATAAGAAGAAATCTACAACACAATGGAGAAGAGAAATATTTCTGTCTCTCAAAGAATTTTAGAAAAGAAAAACTAGGGCAAGAACCATAGTTCTCTGGGAAAATACTTTACCTAGGCAGCAGTATAAGCTCCAAACACAGTAATAGACTCTACACTAAAATAGAAATCTTAGCGATTGTCGAGCACCTAAAATTTGCCTGGACTGATTCTAGCAGACTCCTTTAGATCTACATCTGTTCCGCTGTGGCTGTGGCCGTGGGTGCAAGAATAGATGCAGCTCCCAACTCCCTTTCTGAAGAGTTCTGCTCTCCAGGTGGCCTCCTCCTCATTCTCTGCCAGAGTTTTAGATGGGGGTGGGGAGAAGGTTAATTATGAAAACAACTCTCAATAGTCCAGTCATTGAGTCATGGAAAACATGTCCTGCTGTAGGTAATAAAGAACATTCCATCAAGTTAAGTATGATCTTTGGATTTATGTTGAGCTGGTGGACAAGGAACAAATATATTCATGCTTTCGTATCTGTAGTTCAGACCGAAATATGCAGTCCCATTCTGGAAAGCATCACTGTCTATATATGACATGAAGAAACTTGGTTCATAGCAAGGCTAAGGCAGGGTTAATCCCAGTCTGTGTTTGATCCTTGTTGCATATCTATGCTTGAGGGTTAGAGGCTCAGGCCGCAATTGACCCAGCACAGAGTTCAAATGAAGGGAACATACGGTAGAGACATTTTTATAGACTATCCCAAGCAACCAGTGACATTCTCCAGCTCCTCAATTTTCTATTGCTTGAACTAGATTTTTCTTTTAGAAAATTCTAGAATTATACAGACTAAAGATTTTTATTTGGTTCATTTAGTTTAGTTTTTAGAGACCATTCAGGGTGAGTAGAAAACACTTTATCTTTGTTATCAAATTTATCTGGGTTTAAATTCACTGTGATTGAGTACAAGTTGTTTAAATTCTTTGCACTCCATATTTTTCACTTGTAAAAGAGAGAAAATGATATGTATACTGCAACAAGTTTGTAATGATTAGAAATCATGTGTGGCAAATATTTATTACATAAAAGACACTCATACAATAGCTATAATTAAGATCTCCTACAGCCAGACTTCAAATACCAAAGTAGATGATAATTATCCTGCACCTAAAATTTTCCTGAAATGCATATTTAAGGCCCAATTTGCTGGATTTTATTATAAGTAATATACCTTAGTAGTATCTCACAGTATAGTTCACAAATTTTTTCCCATTTATATCTCATGTAATTCCCAAAACTGTCATAAAGTTTAGTTTCATGACTACCTTCACTTTATAAATGGGGAGCTGAGACTTAAAAGGACTATGTCATTACTCATGACCAAAGAGTGAGAAATTGAAAATTATGAATATCAATGATGTCGGGATGACTACTTTATTACTAGAGCAGTGTTCAAATTCATGCACACACTGTTTTTTTACTCAGCAAACATTTTTCATGCCTGTCGGCCCTGAGACAGGTAAGCGAATACAGCAGGAAAAGAAAAATCACAGTCCCTGCTCTCAAACACTTTATATTCCCCCAGGAATACAGGCATTGTCAATTGTACTGGAAAACAAACAACCTGATTAAAAGTTGAGCAAAAGGCTGAAAGAGATATCTCAAAGAAGATAAATAAGTGGCAAATAAACATATGAAAAGATGTTCAACATCATATGCATTAGGAACGTGCAACTCAAATGAGCTATCACTATTCACTATGAGAGTGCCCCAAAGCCGAAACACTAATATCAAAGGCTAACAAGGATGTGCAGCAACAAGCACTCTCACTCGCTGCCAGTGGGAACGCAAAATGGCGTGGTTACTTTGAAAGATAGTTTGGTAGTTTCCGACAAAAATAAACACACTCCTACCATATGATTGAGCAATCACGTTCCTTTGTAATTACCCAAATGAATTGAAAACTTATGTCCACACAAAAAAAACTGCACATAGATGTTTATAGCAGTTTTATTCATAACTGCCAGACTTGGAAGCAACCAAGATGTTCTTCAGTAGGTGAATGGATAAATAAACTGTGACACATCCAGACAGAAAACTATTAAGTTATTAAAAAGAAATCAGTTATCAAGCCATGAAAATCCATGGCGCAAACATCAATGCATATTAGTAAGTGAGATAAGCCAACCTGAAAAGGCTGTAGCCTTGACTATCTGAAAGGCTGTAGTGTGTTATCTCAGCTGTGTCACATTCTGGACTAGGCAAAACTATGGAGATAGGAACCAGATCAAAATTTTCCAGGAGTTGGGTGGAGGGAGGAAAGAATAGGAATATCACAGAGAACTTTTAAGGCCATGAAACTCTGTGTGAAACTCTAACAGTGGATACATGTCATTATGTATTTGTCAAAACCCATCAGATGTCAAAACCCAACACCCAGAAAGAACCCTAGAGGACAGACTTGCCTTGTTAACAATGAAGTGTCCATGTAGATTCACTGATTCTAACAAATGTACCGATAATGGGGGAAGCTATGAACAGAGGGGTGAGAGAGGGAGCACAGGGGAATATATGAACTCTCTATACCTTCTGTTCAATTTTTCTATTAACCTGAAACTTCCTAAAAAGTAGTGTATTTTTTAATCCCTCCCCCCATTTCCTCCCTCCCTCCCTCCCTCCCTCCCTTCCTTCCTTCCATGGATCAATGGGTCTGGGCTGCATTTTATTTCATTTAATTTTATTTTTTCTCTAAATTTATTTATTACATCATTTTTCATCTGTGTACAGTAATTGTTTCTCCCCTAAGGTGCAGTCCCCTTAGTTCTCCCTGCACCCCCACAACACCCGTGACCCATCACACCGCCCCTGTGCGCTTCCCTCCCCTGTTTTGACCCCTCACCCCCGCTTGCTGTATGTCTCAGATCTTGTAAGTTTTGTCTTTTTCTTGAAAGCAAGTCTATTTTTTAAAATAGAAATCTATACTGGTTTTGGAAAATGCAATGAAATTCAGGGGTCCTAGCAGTCAAGTGTAGTCTAATGAATTCAGGAAAGCACTTCACATTAAGACATCTTTGAACTGAAATCTGAAAGCATAAATAGTGGAAATAGCAATTGTACTAAACGCCATAACTTGACAAACTGAAGTAATCATATGCACAACATGACTCTGATAAGGACAATAAATGAAATCTACTTTAAAACTGCCATCATATGCAGCAAATAATACTTGTTGTAATGATTAGTCCACTTGTGTGAAGTGTACCTCAGATATGGAAAAAGGAAACATGGGAAGGGGCCAAATATTGTCATGGTAACAGAAACACAAAGAGCCCAAGCTAAAGAGTTTCCAATAAGCAACAACAGCCAGTATTCAGTAAGTAGCCTTCCATGGAATTGACATCTGTTATTCATTTGTTGATTCTAGGTTTGAAGAAAAGCAGAATAATTGGAAATACTTCTACATTCTGGGAAAATATTGAGTGGAAGAGCTCTTAGTGCTTCTTAAATATTGGTCCATTACTTTTAACATTTAATACAAACCTTCTCTCTCCATTTAAAGAATGGCCAAGAGAGTTAAACAATATCTAGATTCAATAATTTCAAAGCTATGGAAGATCAAAGACAATATCTTTCTTAAGCAAAGAGAAAGCAGCTCTTCCATCATTCAAAGGACCTTTTTTAGGAATTTGGGAGGAAATAAGAGGAAATATGTATAAAGGAGGAGGTAGACAAATAAAGAATATTTAGTATATGACATCAACTGTATTGCCTATAGCAGAGGAGAAATAGTAAGGAAAGACAGGATATTTACATACCTATCTACATTAATGGTTCAAAGCAAGGAAATTGATATCAAGCCAACCTGGATTTAAGTATCAGTTCTACCACTGACTAGCTCTATGACTTTAGGCAGGCTTCTGAGTCTCTCTATAACCCCATCTCCTCATTTGTAAAATAGGAATATTACCATGGTCTTTTGGAAGAATTAAATACCCTTTAGACACACAGTTATGATCAATCACAGGGTCTAGCACATAACAACCACTCAAGAAGTAAAAATTGCATTACTGTTTTTCAATAGGTTAATACCTCTCCCAGTATAATAGTTTTGCTATGCATCAATCTGATTAATCTTTCATTCTTACAGGACAGAAAGAGTTTTAAGAAACCTCTAAGACAAAGTAAATATCTATTGATGAGTTGCCAGAGAGATGACAGTACAAAGACAAAAGTTAGGCAGTTGTAACATTCTTCTCCAAGGAGCTCCAGTTTGACTTCTAGATAATCCTAGTATCTAAATGACTCTATAGAAAAAAGGATGGAATTCTCAGACACCAGAATCACCAAAAAATAAAACAAATAAACAAAACACTTGAATGTCATATACAATGGAGTGAATTTCCAGAGAGCAATAGATTTTGATGCTTGGAAACAGGACTTTCTTCATTTACAAACAGGAGGGCATTTGTGAGCACAGCAGCAAACCTCTGCTCTCTGGTCAGCCAATTTCATTAAACTGGTCTTAAAGACAAACAGTAAAAGATGCCAATCATTCTACTTAACTATGTAGCTAACCATCTATTATTAATCAGAGCACATACTTCTAGAAGAGTAAACGGGGTCTCCAAGATCTGAGCTCGACAAACCCCCTAATGCAATAACGCCTCTGCTGGTTCATGTGATAAATGGTGTGACTGATCGGATCCACCCACCAAAGATGGAAGTTCTCTCTGAACTCTGAGTACTCCATCCTCCCTCCCCTATTCTCCTTAAAATGCTAAATTGATACATATTTTTATATAAGAAATAAACAAGTAAATAACCATTTGTTTTTACGTGCTCATTTGCTAAGGTTAGCTCCTGGCAGATTGCAAAAAGCAAGTCAAAAACCTTGCTGAGCAATTCTGTGGGTTTTCAGTCATTTTTCTTAACAGGAAAAGATGTCTGTTAGCATTATAGGCCGTGACTAGGACATCTTTATAATTATGTTCTGATATGACTGGAAAAGCAGATCATGGACGATGACATGTTATGGAAAAAAGCATAGTTCTGACCTACAATTGAGCTAAGTATTTGCATACCACATGATGAGGACATATTGCAAGTCAAAGTAACAATGATGGAGAGTGATCTGAGCACAGCCCAAGGGGGACTCACAGATAATTGCAAAAGTAGAGATTAGAGGCAAAGAAAGTGGTTTCTCACCACTGTCTCAATAGTGGGTTTCTAGGCATTATGACTGGAGCTTTGGAAATGCTCCTGACGGGACTTCAGGACAAGATGGATGCCCGAGTGGCAGTTGTCTCTGACATATGAGAAAAAAAAAAAAAAAGAGTTAATTGAAGTCAGCAAAACCACCCATGTCACCCATTAGACCAGTGGGTCACAGCTTTGGCTACACATAGGAATCACTGAGGAGCTTCGGGAGTGATTGATTCCTGCATCTCACATTGGGGAATTCTGCTTTAATACTTGGGCTTAGGCAGTTTTTACGGCACCAAAGGTAATATGGAGCCATAACCTAGCACCGCTACTAAAGTTAGAAGTTCCAAGAACATCTCTTTCTTGCTTTGTAAACATCCAGTTTTGCTAGTCAATACAAACTTTAGTTTTATGGAACTTAGAAAAGTTATTTAATTAAGCCTTTACATCTATTTACATCATTTATACCTGATGACTATGTGCCTTGCACTAAGGCTGTGCACAAGTGCTCTTCAGACTGTGGGTTATTGGAAGCAATGAAATAAATTTAGACAGTTGCAACTGACTTTTCATTCAAATGAATAAAATAGAATTTAGGACATCAGTCTATCACAGTAATAACAGTTCTATTTTGAAAAATGTTTGTCTCTGTGTGTGTCTGTGTAAGCTTGTATTGAGTTCTGATATAAAATGGTCATGGTCAAAAAAATACATAAAACACTGACATTCAACCTTTAATACTAATATTTGTCCCAAACATGGAACATATCTCCTCTGTTTACATGAGAAATCTGGGCTCTGAAAGTTGTCATAAGTTCCTCCAAGTTTACTTAGATACACCAAGTGATGATTCAGATCATTCCAATCCATGAATAAGAATATATTTTCATTTATTTGATTCTTCTATTTTTTAATAATGTTTCATAGTTTTTCATTGTAGAGCTAATTCACCATCTTTGTTAAAGTTATTTTTAGGCAATTAATTCTTTTTATTAACTTGTAAATGTGGTTGTTTTCTTGATTTCTCTTCTGGTGTGTTGGTTGATATAGGAATACAACAGATTTTTGTATATTGATTGTGTAACCTGCCATTTTGCTGTACTGATTTATTGTTTTGAAGATTTTTTATTGTAATCTTTAGAGATTTCTATGTGTATTATCATGACATCTGTAGATAATGATAGTTTTACTTATTCTTTACCGATTTCTATTCAGCATTTATCTTTCTCTTGCCTGATTTCTCTAGTGTTTATTGTATATGTTTCTTTTCTAGATCACTTTCACTGATGTATAATTTACATAAAAGAAACTATATCCATTTAAAATATATTATTTAATGAGTTCTGAGAGATGTATATACCCATAAAAACCAGTGCTATAATCAAAACAAAATACTTACATATTCTAAAAGTTTCTTCATACCTAATTTGCATTTTCTAGGAAAGACACTGAAAGAGGAAAGGACTTTCTTCCCTAGATTGGTAAAGCATGTCTCATGGAGAACATGCTTTTTTATCCACTGCCAACCAAGTGCAGTTTGCTAAATTCCTGCAATGCACAACTTTCCCCAATTCTTGATTAGGGCAGTGCTGGCAGGAAACCCAGTCAGCATAGCATTAATTGTATTTAATACTGGTTGGCTTAAGCTTAAATATAAATATTCACATATGACTAGTGGCTACCATATTGTATGATGCAAGTTTAAATTTCCCTAAAAGTTAATTTCAGAATTGTTGCATGCTGAAGTCACATGGATATTTCCCTCTGTTAGTCAAATGACTTTCAGGGAATATGAATTTCTAAGGGGCAGATTCCCAGTTTATTGAGGACACTTCACTGTCTTCTTTATTTAGGAAAGCAAAAAACATACTCTATCAAATAATCCCTGCAAAATTTAGAAATAATAGACTTAAGGCAAGGCCTTAATTTTTTCTTGTGTTTAAGCTTCAAGGTTTGGGAGTCAAACAGACAATTGGTTGAACTTCATCTCTGGACCTTTCCATCTGTGTTATGATGAGCAACCCCCTCAGACTCTCTGAGTGTCAACTTCTTTATATATGTAACTTAGATATGAAATCTATTTCATGAGTATCTGACACAGCCTAGATCTTTAATACACTGTGAGTTGTTGCCCACATCTCCTTGATCTGTTGAATGGTGTTAATAAAAATGTCTGTTCCATTGGAAAAGGTTTGATCCTATTAATTGTCATACAAATCCTTCAGAAAATACAGAGCAATATAAAAATCTGAGGGTCTCCCTGGTGGCGCAATGGGTTAGTGCAGCTGCCCCATGGAGTTTGATGCCTAGTGGGGAGAATCCCACATGATGCAGCAGACCTCTCCTGCCTCGCCCACTGCTCCCCTCAGCAGTGTATTTTGGTCAATCTGCCTATTCTGCTCCCTGCTCTGTCTCTGGTAAACCCTCTCACTGCCTCACACCTCTGTCCTACACTCCAGCTTGTAAGCAAATATAAATAAATCTTAAAAAAAAAAACTTAATAAAAATCTGAGTGCCATTCAATGAGTTAGTATCAGTAGGAGAGGAATAGTAATTTTCATGAGCTGACGCTTTTGAAACAAAAACTCATGTGAGTCTTTGGTAACCAATCTTCTTTCTGGGAGCCATTCAGCAGTGTCTGTTTTCTAGCCAGGAGGAGAACAGGCAACTATAAAAAGAAGCAAAGACTTGGGTGAGACCCATAAGAAAGCACATATCTTTCTCCTTTGCTGTGGCCCTTCCTTCCTGGAAGGGCTTCTGTGTGCTCAGATTTCATGAGTCCTAACTAAGTGCTGGGGGAGGAGGTCATTGGCCAGTCCCAAGTGGTGAGAAGGGCCTGGCCAGTGGAGCAGAAAGTGGGTTTTCTGAATGTCAGCTATGAGCCAGGTATTGGTTGGGTGCTATATTGACTATACTGCTCACCACTGTTTATTCATTGCTCAATGAATAAGCACAGGTCAGAAACAGCTAAACCGTCTAATTCCCATAATAATAGCATTGCATTGCTGCCCCCATTTTACAGGTGATAAATCTAAAATTTAGATTAGAAAAGATAACTTGTCTGGGGCCACATATCTAGCTGACATTTGTGCCCAAATCAACGTGGGTCTATAATGTATCCCCTTGACCCCTAGGTAATTTTATTCCTGCTTCAATATACTTCCTTCCTAAATCCTCTCAAAAGCTCCGAAAGGTAGACATTACCACCTTTTATAGATGGGAAATAACTTCAGAGTTGATTTAACATTTCCCACATCTGTAAATACATTAGTAGATCTAGGCGTGGACCCAATTATTAGTTTTAACTCTCCATTCAGGGTATTTTCCATCATACTATGTTTTAATACAAAGGTAACGTAATTAATATTATTAAAGGCCTAATATATGGCAGGTAATGCTCTACACATTCTACATACAGAACTCATTTTATTCTTTTAAGAAAAAAAAACATAAAATACATTTGCAAGAGCATCCCCATTGAAACAGAAGCATGGGATATGCGAATGTTTTGCAAGGGTGCATAGTAGAGAAGTTTGGACATGACCCTGAACAATGTGATGCCAGAGTCTCTTACTAATCACTATGGAAGAGTCAACCCCAAAGTCGGGACATCTCTGTTACAGGTAAAACAGCCTCTGGATTCCTTGAATGCATGTAGGCAGGATTGAAAACCACTGGGTAAAATGAACATCTGCAGACAAGAATAATAAAAAAGGACAACTGCATGTGATCGATCTTCGAGAAAAACGCAAGTTAGTTAGCCAAGAAAGAGTGTCATGACTCTTTATTGTCCACAAAATTGCTTTACTTTAATTCTTACACACAAGAGTGGGCTTGCTCTATTCACAGTGGAAATCACCCAAGTCTGGAATTGACACGAGAAGTTGATTTATTTTCAATGTTCGTTATAGCAATTCAGTGCAATTTATTTAGGACCACTGTCTCTCACTCAGAGGAAAACTCATAAAGCAAACACATTAATCTTGGAAGACAGTATCTTGGATACCGGGGGTTCAGATAATTAGATTGTTACTCTCAGCATGCATGGTCTGTTCATAAGCAACAAAGAAGCTTATCAGATTCTAATAGCACTTACTGAATATTATGCAAACTACTGTACACAAAGACGTTCACAATTTGCAAAGACAATTCCAGAGTCTAGGTTCTTCTTTACTATGGGAAAGTCTAATATGCATGTTCCTTTCATACCTGAAAAACCATTTCCTGTCATTAACAGTCTGCCTAGAAATTTTTTTATTCATTTTCTAAAGGTTCTTCATGAAGGAAAATGTGAAATTAACCAGGAGTGGTGTGACCTTGAAATCATCTAGATCCAAAGACAAAACACATCAAATATATAACTACGTTGCCACTGACTAATGAAAGCTGAAGCCTTCAGATACCTAGTTTTTTTAGCCTATAGTGTCACACATCAAGCTCAGAGATCTCATGCATCTCTGAACGAATTATCAGATGAAAAGGAACTTTGATCCAAATCTGCAAGCTTAAACCATCTTCCTAGTTAGATGTGATGAGAATCCTGGAATAAGTAACTCTCCTGTTATAACCTCGCAGTCCAAGATGTAGCTCTGCCTTTGACATGGACCATATAGTACATGTTTTGATACAGATGCTCATAGAAAGTGGTTAAGCCAGATGATAAAACTCTTATGGTATAAAATCACCAGAAATCCACAAATAGTGTTGTATATCAAAGATGCTGGGAGTGATGCTTCCCTTATGGGTGCTTCTTCCCTTGACCTGTATTCTACATTCTTGTGATTTTGCATTTGATACTTGTATGTTACCTCACTCTCCCCGGTGGGCTCAATCATTGGTCACACCACTATGTCCTATCACTGACCTCAGAGAGCCACCCCACTGGGTGCAGAATTCAGGTTGCTTTGATAATGTCTTTGTAAGCAACTTCATTATTTTTTATACAATGGTCCTCCATAGACCAGGTTGCTCTGGGAAACCCTATGGCCCAAAGATTAGCCTCAAATCAGTCTTTTGGAGGTAGAGATAGCCAAGTAGGCAAGACTCCGGGCCTCTCTCCAGCTCCATTTTTAACTGAACTGCTTAGATTATGGTTAACAAAAGAATCCTGATGCTACAATGTTTGACAACACTCATCTAAGGGAAATGGCAAGGCCCGAAGAGTTGAAGCTGTCCTGCATGCTACTCCTGAGAGTACCTCTCTCAGGCTTCCATACTTCTTGTATATCTGTGTCCAAACAAAGTTGTCATAGCTTTCCTCTCACCACATTGCTTGTGGTCTTCTCACCGTCTTCAGAATCCACCTCATATTTCCCTGCCTTTGTGCCTCTATTTAAGTCATTTCCCCATCGGGAAGGGCCTTCCTCCCCAAAATATCTCTTCTGATATGGAAAATCCCTCCCCCGTGCTTGCCGAACACAATACACCTATATCCGTGCTTTGAAGACAAAGCATATATGTAGTAAACACCAATTCTCAACACAAGGTAGACCAGGATTTCAACAAACTTTGCTAGCTTCCTCTTCAGGAATTAGTAGAGATTTAGTGGAGATGATGTAAGAATTAGTGGAGATGTTGTGTCAGGATCTTTACAGATATTTTAAGAAATCAGTGCTTCTTCCCTGTGTATTAGCTTCTCTCTTGACTTCACACTACTGTGGGGCAAGGAATAGATACCAGTAACAGTGTCATCTATTGAGGGTTTTCCTTGTGCATGTTGTAGCACTTCACATTTTCTAACTCGTTTAATTCTCACAAGAAATCTACAAGGCCCATTTATTAACCCCATTTTGAATATGAAAAAACTGAGATGCAGAGAGATTGCCCAAAATAACACAGACAGTAAGCTTGGGATTCGATCCAAGTTGGGTACCTCTTAAACTTAAGCAATTATATTAGTTTATTGCCTTTAATGATTGATTGCTATATGTTGTATTGAAGGTTCAGTTCAGGATACCACTTCCTTTCTAACATGACTTCAGCCCATAGTGACGTCTTACCCAAGACTCCCACTTGTACTATCAGTGTTTCTCATTAAATAGCTAATCACTATCAGATACAGAACTTTGTATACTTTCCACCCAGCCCACCCCTATTAAATCCTAAGCTCCTAGCCTAGCACACAGTAGCCTTTAAATAAATATTTATTAACTGGATTATGAATAACATGACTTTCATTTACTATGGAATCTGGTATCTGGAATTCTGAATACTCATGACAAAAACAATAGCATTTATTCATTCTTCCATTCAACCATCAAAGTCCTTATTATATATGAGACAAGAAAAATTGCCAACTTTGAAATGGATAAAAAGTTTTGATTACTAGATTTCTTCCCTAACACATCCTACTGGGGATCCTCTACCTTTTACTAACTTTGGGTTATTATACAACTTTGTGAGGGGAAGAGAACAGGTAGTGATGGAAGTATTCTCTTCTATATAATTATAAATTGAAGAAAATAGGTGATAGTGCAAATGATTCTAGCCCATTAAAATGCAAATAAATTTTGTGGAACATAATTGATTATTGCTCTGTGTATAGATCAGTTTTATATTTAATTGAAAGTTCATTTCATTATCCCTTATTGCCCATATCTTCCTTGTTCTTTGAATTAACCTTTGAAGCTATTGTTACATATTGCTAGTTCTCTGAAATTAAAGAATTTAGTAAAACCTTTGATATGAGTTCATTTGTATGAGAATCATGAATAAAAGTATCCTTTTCTAAACATCATAAGAATCTAAAATGAACTATGCCTATCCAAGGTGCAAAGTAGTCACGTGAATCTTCAGACCCAAATCCAGATTCTATCCCTTAACTATTAAATTCCTAGAATGTCTTTTTACTTTGGGGATTTTTTTTGTTTGTTTGAAATATTATTCACATACCTTAAGTATCACTATTTTTTAGCATAAATTCAGTGCTTTATTGTATATTCACAAGGTTCTTTAATCTTCACCATTATGAAATTCTAGAACATACTCCTCATCCCACAAAAAAAACTCCATATCCATTAGCAATCACTCCCTACTGCCCTCAGCTCCCTAGGATTTGTCTCATCTGGATATTTAATTTAAGCCAAATCATATAATATGTGGCCTTTTATGTTCTTTTGAGGTTTCTATCACTTAGCATAAAGCTTTCAAAATTTATCCATATTATAATGGTACTTCATTCTCTTTTATGGCTAAATAATATTCTATTGTGTTACTGTATATTTTGTTTATCCATCTGTTGATGTGGTTTTGGGTTATTCTTTTTTGCCATTAAGAATAACATTATTATGAGCATTCGTAAACAAGCTTTTTTTGTGGACATATCTTTTCAGTTCTCCTATGTATATATCTAAAAATGAAATTGCTAGTCATATGGTAATTCTGCATTTAACGGTTTGAGAAACTGACAGACTTTTCCAAAGTGAAAATCAGTCATGTAGGAGGGTTCTAATTTCTCCATATCCTCATGGAAAATATTTCTTTTTGTAAATAATAAAAGCAAAACATCAGAGAAACCCAAGTCCTGAAAAGTAGGTAACTTGAGTAGTTACCATACCATACATCTCACAGGTCACCTAAGAAAATTCATTCTCCCACTGAAGGTTCCGGGATCTGCTAGCTTGCCCCTACGCTCTGCAGTCTCACATGTGATGACTTTCAGCTGAATATCAGATTGTTTTTCATTGATCTTCTGACCGGGCTCATGAGAGGGAGGGTGGTGATTTTATACCTGCACCAAATTCAACTTTCATATCCAGACCCAGAGACTATTGGGAGCACAGAATGTTGGCAGTATTCCTGTCCTTGAAGCCATAATCCCCCTGTGGCTGATCTGATTGCCTGCTGTTATCTATATTCTAAGTGTTGAGAGCCTTCGGACTAAATTTTGCTTAAATTATGTTGCTCTTTGTGCCAGCACAGAGCTTAAACCAAGGCTAGGTACTGAGAAAATTGCTCTGAGAGCAAATATGAGTTCTATTCAAATAAGAAATTCTCCCACCTGCGCCTGGACCTTTCTCCAGGCAATTCGCCAGTATCTGTGCCAATACTGACAAGGATAAGTGTGGGAAGTGAAGGGAGAGAAATGTGTTGTTGGCTGGTCAAAATTTTTGTGAGCTCAGAGATTTTATTTTTTGGCTGCCTCTTCCAGGGGTTAAGCAGTGAGTGACATGAGTAACGGGGCATTTCAAGCTTCTCACACCCACCTTGCAGCTCTTTCCAGTTCTGGACGTGTTTCAGCCAGTCAAGGGGGGACAGTAATCGGGTTTGCTGCTTGAAGCTAGACTTTGGTGTGGTTTTACACCAGGTCTCTCCACTGTGCCCTTTTAAAATTTCATCACTCTCAAACAGCTGTTATTTCACTGTGGTTTTCTGTCTAACAGTCTATAAGATTAATAGTTCTACAGCTAATGGGACCTATGATTTTAACATGAGCTTGCAGCCAGCTCCAACTGAGCATCCACAAAACCCTCTTGCAGTCGGAGAGGTCCATGAGATTTGGAAAACCGAAACCAGCCTCCTCAGGATGTGAGTTCTATTTCTTTCTGAGATGACAACAGTAATGGTAGCCTGTTCCCCTGTGTAGATTCCCACAGCACAATAACTTCTAACTTCATGCCAGTTCTAGCAATGCAGTTCCTCTCATAACTTTTGAGTTGGTGACTTTAGCGCAAAAACAAAAGAATTTGTTCAGAACAGCGCTTGTGTGTGTGTGTGTGTGTGTGTGTGTGTGTGTGTGTGTGTGTCTTTTACATTACCGTATATTCCCCGCAGGTTTCCCACCACCAATTCACCCGTGAACCATCACCACAGTCCCCCGTGCTCCCCTCTCCCCCGTTCTGAGAACAGTGCTTTTGTGCATAGGGAGAAAATGACAACTGTTTAAATACTGGTCCTTTTAGCTTCATTCATTCCTATAATTTTCCCGATTTTCAAACACACCAGTCCATTGCAGATGGGACTGCAAGGTGCATAATAGTGACCATTATGGTTGTCTCACCTCTGGGGCGATGCAAGCTTCTGAACACAGACTGCCCTTCTTTCAGGCTGTCCTGACATTCCCTTCACTGGACCTGTTGCGAGGTCCTTTCCACAGTAGGAAACTACTCTCTGGGATCATCAGTTCTTACTGTGTATTTTCAGGCTCCTCGGCTGATTTGTAAAGGAAGGACATACAGTAATAAATATTTATTGGCTATGCTATTGCTTGTTTGATCTCATTTAGTTTTAATAATTTGGTATTATAACTCCCAGTTTTTGAATGAGGAACCTGATAATCCATAATGCTTAAATCATTTATCCATAGTCCTGTAACTCATGACCAAGTTCAGATTCAATTCCAGTTCAGGTGATTTCAAATTTCATACCCATATATCAAACTACATTTGGGGATAAACGCTATAGAAGTGATCTCTGATCTGCCTTGGCTTTCTCACACTATAATATATCTTGTCCTGATCAACTCGCAAGATTTGCATTGCAGATGAAGGACTCCCTGACAAATAAATGGACATACTCTCTGATCCTAGAAACCATGCATAATACACCAGATCACAATAGGTCAATATGAGATCAGCACTTGGGTGATCATATACGAAGGCATCATTTTAAAGCCTAAACTAGCTTGTCATGAACACATCTTTCCAGTTGCAACTAGACTTTAACCAAACCATATTAGGTTACATTAAGCCATATCTATCTGGGAAAACACATTTTCCCTAAATCAATTAACTGGGTCATCTTTTGCAATTATTGCCATGTTCAAGCTAACATGTTATTATGAAGAATGAAATAATTGTCTATTATCTGTTACTTTGGTCAGTGAATAATTGAATTGAGTGACCATTAAGGAAAATTAAATCCATCATTAAGCACTGAGTCAGTCCATAAATATAGATACCTGCTGCTTAAGGACAGGTAGCTGTTCTAAGAAATATGTCATTAGGTAATTTTGTCATTGTGGGAATGTCATAGAGTGTAATGACACAAACCTAGATGGTACATCCTACTACATACCTAGGCTGTGTGGTATAGCCTGTTGGAGCCACGATCATGTAGTGTTCTGGTGCTAACTGAAATGTTCATAAGTGACGTATGAGTATATTCAGTAAGGTAGAACATGAAGTTACATGTACAGCATTATAGGCCTCATGGGAATGTTCTGGAGTCATCTATTTCAGCTTTCTAGATTAGACCAATCCATTTTCTAACCCTCTCAACTTTCCAATATGCAATATCTTTGGTTCATTATAGATTGAGATGAAAGAAAAATATTGTGTACATTGTACTAAAAATTACTTATCTGAGAAATAGCTGATAAGTATCTAAATCACATAATTCTTTAATGATATTTCTCTGATGATTTGACTTTCCTGTACAGTTACTTGTCTTGCAGAATTTTCTTACAAAATTTCTTTACAAAATTACAAAAGTTGCTGTCTATGTTCCCATTCTATTATAGTATAGCTTCAACAGCGGTCACATCCACCTTATTTGGTAATTTTGCCCATTAGACATTCATTAATGAGAAGCCATGCTCAGCATTAGCAACATGAGCTGGTATAATGAACGTGTACTTGCATAAAGTTAACAACTCTAGGAATAGCTCTTCACATTTGATTTGCTGCAACACATAATGCCATTGTTCACGGCATAACTTGCTTTGAGCAATAACTTGCTCAGATCTCTTTATCAACAATTTTCAAAATGTTTTTCATTGACAAAAAATTATGAGCATTTTAAATCCATTCTTCAACATTACCTTATTCTAAGAGTATTTAGCAATATCCATATAAATTAATTGAATTCTTTAAAGAATAAACTATATTTCAAAAGATAGTCAGGGCAAGTTTTATAATAGTTATTCACATCAAGTCAGAATTTCTTTTCCTGTTCATAAACTTGTCTTTTTAAGAACAGCCTTGACACTTAAAGAGATGAAATTTTCTGTCATTTCTTTCTTTAACACACTCAGTGAGTTTCTTTAAACAATGGAGTCTTCAATAATACTATTTGCTTTTCTTTTAATTTGCATAATCCTGTTGCAAAAGAGATACTGAGAACTCTAAGTAATAAGAAAGAAGTAGATTTCATTCAACAGATTACTTTAAAAGTCAACAAAATTTAGGGAAACCTTTCCTTCAGTAACTCAAATAAAAGAGATATAGGCTCTCAGTTGCATTTGTTGAAGAGTCAATGGTCTTTTCAAATGTGAAACTGTGGCAGAACTATGGGAACTACAAAGATTTAAGAAAAAAATTAATTAACAAAAAAAAGAAAAGAAGACAAATGTGAGAAGACTGGAAAACACCAAATGCCAATAAAAATTTTATAAGTGTTCAGTAGAAACATGCCAAAGTTCTAAATGCCTAAGTACAAGAAGAATTGCAAGACAATTACTTTCATGTCAAGAAAGAGGGTATCAGTGGCTCTTTGAGTAGCACTATGCAGAACATGGACAGGGCAAGAAACAGCTTTCATAGAATCATCTATGCTTTGCTTCAACACTGAGTAAATATTGTCTGCACTTTTATGCAAATGTTTATAAATTTTGTATTTGTGTTGTCTCCCCCAAATGCAGTTAAATTTTTCTCATTAAGTACTAACTCAACCAGAGAGTCTCTGCAAAAATTTGCTGTTATTTTTGAATTCTCATCTGGGGAAGGGATTTTATTCACAGTAGCCATATAAGCAAGACTTCTTATTGAACAAGCAATAGGAATTTTTTTTTTCTTTATCATCATTATTTGCATCCATAGCTACGCCTTAGAAAGATCCTTGATAATCTCTGTAATTATAAATGCAGCTAGCATTTTTTTAAATTATTATGGTAGACTCCATCTTGGCATTTGAAAATTTGCTTACAAATTTGGAATCTAAAAATTTTTCCGGTAGCAGCCCATTCAAACACTCTTTTGAACTGAAAAACTAATAATAATATATGGTGTAGAAGAAGCTGTGACAAAGCCATCTCTCACTTGCCCTCCTATCTTCCTGGGAGGTTGTCAGGACAGGGTCTTTATTGCCACAACTTAGGGGATAGCTTTAGGCTATTAAGCGCCTCAGCGGCAGCATGGCATAGATATTACATTGTTCGAGTTGTTTTCCTTTGCCCCTTTTATCCTGGTGTTATCCTGTAGAACAAGGATATTAACACATTTGCTACTCTTGTTTATGTTGTTTCTATGAGTTTGAATCAAACTGGGACTCATTATCTCTTTAACAGTCAAATCTGTCAGCCTTGCCTGACAAGATTCCTATAATAGATTTCTTTCAAGCACAGAACACAAATCTGATCCACAGGAAACACTCAGGCATGTCTTTGAACAAACCGAGAGGGGGGGCTGATTCCAACACAGCAAGCAGCAGCTCTACTTTTCTCTACCATCAAAGCAGCTAGTCAAAAATATCAGTCAGTTATGACCACAACAATACTGGCTTATAAACTACCCCAAACTCCAGGGGCTTAAAATAACAGTTTATTCATAGCTGTGGGATAGTTAGAGTAGCAGGTCTATTCCACAAGCCTTTCATTTTCCTAGGGCCAGCGGCTAGCCAGGCATGTTCTTCTCATTACAAAGGCAGAGTCACTGAGAGGGAATGCACCCAGCCACGGCAGCTCATTCCAAGCCCTGCCTGAATCACATCTAACAACATCCCATTGACAAAATCAAGTCATAGGATAGAATGATAAAGCCCATAGAGATGGAGAGGAAAGGGCTATTTTTATAATAACCTAATTTTACATATGCCGGAACCACTGTGTCCTCTGAGTTGAGAGGATATGAGATAAGCGCTCTCTCTCTAAAAACGAAATATCCCTTGTTCCTCCTCTTGGGGAAGAGATGGTATGTGCCTCTGCTCCTAGAAGTAGAGATGTCCACTTTGGTATCTGTAGCTGAAACTATTCAGAGTTGGGCAAGGTTAGCCACAAATAAGGATTATGGAAGTAGAATAATTCCAGTTTTCAATGGTTCCTGACCCACTCACTGATGTCTTCGATTCTGCATTAGACTTTACTTCTTTCATATGAGTTTATTTCCTTTTATATGCAAACTACTTTGGGTACCCTCCCCATAATATTTTCTTATCTTTTTTTTCTCAAGAGATTATGAACACATTATGTCTCTTCTGCCCTAAATATTTTTATTAGAGACATTATATTGTAGGAAAAAGATTTTAAAAGGGAGAATGAAAATGAGGATACTAGTCTAAGAAAAGCAGGAAAAAGAGATAAGAGATTCCTTAAGGGAAAATAGTAAAGAAGACTGGTAGGTAGAAAACAAGCTGTATTTATTGAGCAATTTGACCAAGGTCTGGACCTGAAAGTACAATCCAACACTCAATGCTGCTGTGTTTCTTTGTTCCTAGGGGCACTATGACCCATCTAATTGGCCACATGACAAAGACTCAACCGTGATCCTACTTGAACAGGCCAGGGCTACTGATGCTATGAATGCCTTTCAATGATGTCAATGAACTCTAAGTCCTTCTTAATGGAGTATCTTGTGGAAGGATTTTCTGGATAGATAAGGAAATCCCTGAAAGTTTGAAAGGAAAATAATTGTATGATGAAAACGAAAATTGAAGGAATCAAGATCTCTCTCTCCAAAATTATAGTAGACAGGCTAGCATAAGGCATTGTCCTTCTCATGGATCTTAAGTTGGAAAAGATCTCTCAGTATTACGCATTCAAATTCCAGTTCCCCTTCCTTTTGACCCTGCCCAACCCATGCTAAGCTGTTGAGTTAAGGGACTCTTAGAGAACACCTGAAAGGCTAATGGCAGTGTTGGTTCTCAGTCCAGGGATAAGAAAGATTGGGACATTCAATGAGTGGTACAGTTCCTTTTCTGTTGTTTCTCAGGACAATGGGTGGAACCCGCTGAAAACACAGTTTGAGACCTAAATTGGACACTGAAAAAATAACATTCTTTCATTGCTAGTTCCTGGAATTCAGAGCTATTAATTAATGAGAAAAGAATGGTTATGGGATGCCTGAAAATTGAAAAAACAAATCACCAAAATCATCTAAGCCTATGCTCTATGGTTCTCTTCTTTGTCATTCTCTCTGCAATGATTTCCCTCTCTAACTTAGGACTTTCTGTGGTTCCTTGGGAGGTGTCATCATACTGAAAGACAGCCCTAGAATCAACTGCTTCAGCCTTGCTTCCCCAAGGTTCTGGCATTGTTCCCCAAACATAAGAATTCAGCCAATTAAGTTGTAGAAGGAACACATGCTTGAAATTGATTGGCAGTACCCTGAGTATATCATTGGTTTCACCAACATTAAAATTCAACATTTCTTTCATGTCAATGCTCATAGTTGAGGGTGTGTTCCCCATTTCCATGTAAATTATGTCTCAGATACCAGCTGTATATGTTTGTGATGTAGGTGATGACAGTTTCTTATCCACAATCATTTACCTCAATTTGCACTTAGGCATCTGTTACAAATTTAGTCTATGTTTGTATTATTATTATTGTTTCATACTAGAAATAATGTGTAGACAGAATATTGACTTGCGGGATAATAGCTAAAGTATGTAGTTTTATATGAAAGAAAGTGGTTGAGCACAAAACTCACAGAGTTAAAGAAGAGTTTAAAAGTTCACTGAGTCAAGATGTAAAGCATTGCTATCCTTAAGCTACTTTAAGAGAGAAAGGACTAATTTTGCCTGGGATGCTTAAATTCTCCTTGGGAAAACCAATCCAGGCAAAAGACAGTTTAACTGGAATTAGACTATAGGGACGTTACTCTGGCAAAGGAAAGCATGAATATTAGAGAGAAAAACTTTCTAAAGTAACTAGAAGTTATAAAGACATCCACTAAAAAATGAAGATCTAGTGGACTATATGCTCACATACTAATATTCATATGAAATTTGGGATGAAGTTGAAATGATTAAACCATAAAATCATAGAATGTTAAAGTAGAAGAAACCAAAGAGGGGATAGAATTCAAATTCTCATTTTGTGGACAAATAAATGGAGTTCCACTAAAATAAAGTACATGACCTAAGGTCAAAGTGTGAAATATTGACTGAACTGCAATCAAAATCCATTCTACCCTCACAGCATTTTTACACAACAGTTGCTTTCCATAGAAATCATGAACTTGATTAAGATAGTAACCCATTTATATTTATTTTTTATCAATCAGGGCCTGTTTAAAAAAGCAGAAAATATGCTAGGTATTTCACAAATTGAGATAGGTAGGTAGGTGATAGATGGATAGATAGATAGATAGATAGATAGATAGATAGATAGACAGACAGACAGACAGACAGATAGATAGGGACCTAATCAGGAAGCAGGCATCACCCATAGAATTGAGGGAATAAAAAAAAGGGAAAGGATTTCAAGGGGGGGAGTGCTTAGAAGAGGACCCCTCTATCTACCCATATCAGAATTATAGAGCATAGTAGAGAAGTATGGACATTTGTCAGTCTACTTTTTGTCAATTTTGACCATACATTGTATCATTTTTATAATGCATTTTTTAAAATTCAACAAGTATTTACTTGAAGCTTGTTAAGGACCAGTGCTGTTCTGACACTGGAAAACAGTATAAACAAGGCTGTTCATAGAACTTAACATTCTTGTGTGTATGTCAGCAGCTGGAGGACAGAGCCATGAAAAGAGACAGGAAATTAGAAAGGCAATTTCAGACAGCAATAAGTACTAGGATAAATATGCAAAATGGGGCCTCCCCGGTGGTGCAGCGGTTAAGCGCTGCGCTATGGAGCTGTCGGCAGCGGCAATGCGAGTTCGACGCCAGGCCTGGGAGAATCCCACATGGCGCGGCAGACCTCTCCTGCCTTGCCCGCTGCTCCCCTCAGCAGTGTATATCTGATCTGCCTGTTCTGCTACCCACTCTGTCTCTGGTGAACCCTCTCATCACCCCACGCCTCTGGCCTGCACCCCAGCTTGTATGTATAAATAAAAAATAAATCTTTAAAAAAAATGCAAAATGGTGATCTAATAGAAAATGATGGGGGTAGGAAGAAACTGGTCAGTGAATGGATCGCTGATAGCATCCAGAAGTGGTGCAAATGTCCTGAGGCAGGGAGGAATTTAGAAAGGTGAACAAACAGAAGCTTAGAGCTTCTGGGTTTTAATCAGGAGGTAGGAGGGTAGTATAGTAGATTAGTGTTTAGAAAATATTTGTTTCCCCATTTCATTTCTATGGGAGGAGTATGTCTTTCTACCACTTTAATGTAGATCTTAGTCATGTGACTTGCTTTGGTCAATAGTATTTAGCTGGCACTACATGAACAAAGCTTTGAAATTTGCTTTTGGAGTTGGACTTGTTTTTTTTAATAATCTGGAATTTCACCATAAGAATGACATGCCTTGGATAACTGCTGACCCAAAGTGTATGACAGACATGTGGGGCAGATCTAGACACAAGCTCTTGGAATTAAGCCTAGCCAAACCCAGCCTCGATCAGCAAGTCCCAGTGTCACATATGTGTTGGGTGACATTATTATATGCTTCTGAAATGGGCTATATATTATGTAGCAGAAACTGACTAATACACTGGTACAAGATAAGGTTAGAGAACTAATCAGGGGTTGTGAAAGCCACATTTCATGCTTTTCATGCCTTTGGGAATATGAGTTTTCTTAACACCACAATTACAGAGCTCTAAAGCAAAACTGATTCTGCTTGTTAAATGAATAAGATTGCTTTTTGTGTCAGAGTTACATTGGCATTAGCTCCCCAAAGTGGTGAGAATCTCACTGTAAGATATTCAATGCATAAAAATGAAGTTAGACAGGTAAAAAGATGTATGGGGGCTAGTGTTTTTGTGTCCTTTGGGTAAATTCCCAAAAGTGGTATTGCTGGGTCGTATGGGAACTCCATGTTTAGCAATTTGAGGAATCGCCATACAGCTTTCCATAGTGGTTGGACCAGTTCACATTCCCACCAGCAGTGTAGAAGAGTTCCTTTTTCTCCACATCCTTTCCAGCATTTGTTGTTGCCTGTATTTTTAATG
>PVIJ01016072.1:0-34008 GCA_004024925.1 Scalopus aquaticus
AAATTCCATCCTTCCCCTCCTATTCATTTGCATTCTAAAGCCCAGAAAGAGGTGGTCTCCGCAGGAGGTTTTCCAGCCCAACCGGTTTTTCTGGCTAATCTATCACCTAGCAGCCAGTGGGGGATGTTTCTTGCTTGGACTTTCTCCCCTTTGAGATGTTACCTAGCCCCAGGTGGGGGATGGGACACAGTGACCCTCCTGCTTTTCTGCTCCTCAGGGCTGCCACGCAGGGTAGAGAGGGGGGCTGTGGGGTGGGGGAGTGGGGGTCGCACTCCCAGTCGGCTGGCCGGAGCCCTCTGACCTCACTGCAGTTTCTAACCTTGTATTCAGTGGCTCTCAGGGGAAGCTGGTCCGCCCATCTCTCCTCTCTGCTCCTCCTTTGTGTGGGATTAGATGTCCCCTCTCTTCTCTTTACTCCGACTCTTCAGTTTATTTTTAAGTCCAAAGCACCCCCGGGGCCGATTGTATTGCATAGGGTGTCCGGTTCTCTTTGAGACAGCTCTCAAAGTTAGGGATATTTTTCTCCATAAATCGATTTTTTGTAGGAGAGCCTGATCCTAGCGTCTGTTTGCCGCCATGTTTTGGGGGCATGTTCAGAATCATCTTTGAGCTGGCCTCCCTGGTGGCGCAGCGGTTAAGCGCTGACATGAGTTTGATGCCCGGCTGGGAAGATTCCCACATGGTGCGGCAGACCTCTCCTGTCTCACTTGCTGCTTCCCTCAGCAGTGTATTCCCATTGATCTGCCTGTTCTGCTCCCCACTCTGTCTCTGGTGAACCCTCTCACTGCCCCAAGCCTCTGGCCTGTACCCTAGTTTGTATGCATAAATAAATAAATCTTAAAAAAAAAAAACATCTTTGAGGGTTCTTGTCCAGAAGCAAGGAAAACAAGAAGTTAAAAAGCTGGGACTGCATTAAACTAAAAAGCTTCTGGGGCCTCCCTGGTGGTCTAGGGGTTAAGTATCAGTACTATCACCACTATGGCCTGAGTTCAATCCCCAGTCAGGGAGCTAACACATATATGGTGCAGCAGACATCTCCTGTCTTGCCCACTGCTCCCCCTTAGCAGTGTATTTCAGTTAATCACCTGTTCTGTTCCTGACTGTCTCTGGTAAATCCTTGCACTCAGGGAAACTCTGGCCTACACCCTAGTTCTTTTACACAAAAATAAAAATGAACAAACAAAGAAACAAACTAAAAAGCTTCTGTACAGCAAAAGAAACAGTAACCAAGATGAAGAGACATCCTACTGAATGGGAGAAAATATTAGCACATCATACAATGGATAAGGGCTAGATACCAAAGAGCTACAAAGAGCTGATACAACTTAACAAAAACAAAGCAAACCAATCAAAAATGGGCAAAACTAAAAAAAACAGTGCTCCAAAGGAGAAATGCAAATGGCCAGGTATATGAGAAATTGCTCAACATCACTTATAATTAGGGAAATCAAAATCAAAACCACAATGATGTAAATGAAAGGGGTTATGCTCAGTGAAATAAGCCAGAAAGAAAAAGAAAAATATCGGATGGTTTCACTTATAGGAGGAATGTAGGAGAACCACATAAGGAATCAGGAAAAAAATTAATTATAATAAATTAAAAAACAAAATTAACAGGCAACTATAAATCAGAGACATTCTGCAGGGGAGGGGAAGGGAGAGGGATCAAAACAGGGGAGGGAAGAACACAGGGACTATGGTGATGGTGCATGGGTGAATTGGTGGTGGGAATTTTACGGGGACTACACCTGAGAGGAGAATACATACATTGTACAAAAGGAAGAATGATGTAAAATACAAGTAAAAGAAAAAAATGAAAAAATAAGAAGCACTTCACATGTATATTCATTTATATATGTTCATATGTACATTCATTTACACACACACACACACACACACACACACACACATATATATAAAACCACAATAAGATACCACCTCACACAAGTGAGAGTGGCCTATATTAAAAAACTGGCAACAACAAATGCTGGTGAGGATGCAGAGGAAAAGGAACTCTCTTACACTGCTGGTGGGAATGTAAACTGGTCCAGTAACTATGGAACGCTGTGGAAGGTTCCTCACAACATTAAAAATGGATCTACCATAGGATCCAGTGATTCCACTCCTAGGAATCTACCCAAAGGACACAAAAAACATTAATTTGAAAGGAAGCCTGCACTCCTGTTTATTACAGCACTACTTACAATAGCCAAGATACAGAAACAACCCAAATGCCCAAAAACAGAAGAATGGATCAAAAAGTATATATACCACAGTATACACACACCCACACCCACAATGGACTATTACTCAGTGAACAAAAAAGACAAACTCATGCCATTTTCAGCAACATGGGTGGAGCTGGAAGGGATTATGCTCAGTGAAGTAAGTCAGAAGGAAAAAGATAATAATCGTATAATTCTCTATATTCTTGTATGCAGAACATAGAGAAACATAACCAAAAGTCAAGAGACAAAACTAGTGGGCTGAGGTATAGAGCAAGGGGTTGGGGGTGGGGGAGTCAGTATGGGGGAGAGAGGCACACAGGGAATATGGTGGTGGGTCAGTGGTGATATGGTGGTGGGAGAACTATGAGGACTACATCTGAGGGGAGAAGCCAATTGTACAAAATAGAACACCAATGTAAGAAAATCAAAAAATAAATAATAAAAAAATACTCATAAAAACTGGTAAGGGTCTGCTTTGAGATAATCAATATTCTAGTATAATAACCAAAATAATCCTTTTTAAAAAATAATTTATTCTTTTAATTGTTAACATGATTCTCTCAATCAGTTTTTGCCACTGTAGGGTACCCAATCACCAAATCACCCATAGTTCACCACTACGGTCCATTGTGCTTCTTTTCCTTTTTGTTCCTACTTCTCTTTTTGGATGCTTCAGCTTTAGTCAGATTTCAAGGGTTAGCTTTTATGGTTGTCTTTCTCTGGTTCTTAAGTTTGGTTACTCTATATTCTACCAATTAATGACACCATCCACTACTTATCTTTCTCCTTCTGACTTATTTCACTTAGCATTATCTCTTCCATCTCCACCATGTTGCTAAAAATTGCATGAGCTTATCTTTTTTGATTGCTGCTTATTATCCCCTTGTGTTTTTAAACACCACATCTTCATAATCCAACCATCTGTTTTTGGTTATTTAGGGTGTCTTCACTTCCTAGTTATTGTAAACAATGCTTCAATGACACGGAAATGCAAGTTTCCTTTCAAATTAGTGTTTTTGTGTTCTTCCAGTAGATACCTACTGCTGGGTCAGATGGCAGAACCATTTGTAGTCTTTTGAGAGACCTCCATATTGTTTTCCAGAGGAGCTGTACCAGTTTACATTCCCACCAATAATGCAGGAGGGTTCGTTTTTCTCCACATCCTCACTAGCATTTGTTTCTGGCTCTTTAGATACAGGCCATTCTCACAGGTGTGAGATGGCATCTCATTTTGGTATTTATTTGCATTTTCTAACTGTAAGTGTTGATAAACATTTTTTTTCACATGCCTGTTAGTCATTTTTATGTCTTCTTTGGAGAAGATCCTACTTAGTTCTTCTGTCCATTTTCTCATTGGTTTATTTATTTTCTTTTTATAGAGGTGTATGAATCTTTGTAAATCTTTGGTATCAGTCCCTCCCCCTCCCCCCCTCAGATGGATAGTGTACAAATATTTTTTCCCTGTCAGTGGGGTGTCTTTTTGTTTTACAGTTTCTTTTGCTGTGCAGAAGTATTTTAGTTTTACACAGTCCCAATTGTTTGTGTTCTCCTTTGTTTTCCTTACTGCTGGAGATAAATCCACAAAGGTGGTCCTGAACAATGTCATGAAATGTTTTGACTATATTTTCTCCCATGTATTTTATAATTTCAGGTCTTATGTACAGTTATTAATCCATTTTGAATTGACTTTTGTGTATGGTGTGAGATAATGGTCTAATTCCATTTTTCTGCATATGGCTGTCCTGTTTTCCCAGCACCATTTATCTAAGAGGCTTCAATGTATATTCTTAACTCCTGTGTCACAGATTAACTGTCCGAATACATGAATTTATCTCTGGGTATTCTATTTCTACTCTAGTTTTGTTCCAATATCATGCTGTTTTAATTACCATGGTTTTGGAGTGTGACTGCCAATCTTCCTCTTTTTTCTTCTTGCTTTGGCTATTTTGGGTCTTTTGGAGTTCCATATGAATTTCAGTAATGTTCTCTTTCTTTGAAAAATGTCATTGGAATTTTGGTAGTGATTGCGTTAAATCTTATTTTGCTTTTGGTAGGATGGCCATTTTGACTAAGTTGATTCTTCCAACCCCAAAACAAGTAATATCTTTCCATTTCCTTGTGTCTTCTATTTCTTTTAACAGTGTTCACCAGTTTTCTTTATATAGGTGCTTCACCACCTCTGTTAGATTTACTCTTGGGTATCTGATTTTATCTTGATGCAATTGTGAATGGGATCTTCTAAAATTTTTCTTCCTGTCTATCTCATTTGTGTAAGTGAAATTGATTCATTTTGTGTAGGGACTAAATCTGCCATTCTGCTGCACTGATTCATTGTTTCAATAATTTTTCAGTGGAGTCTTTGGGGTTGATTCTCTGTGTACACTATCATGTCATCTGTGAATAATCATAGCTTTACTTTTTTCCTACTACAATTCCCTTTATATTCCTTCTTTTGGCTAACTGCTCTAGTTAAGACTGCCAGCACTAGGTTGAATAGTAGTGGTGAGAATTGACAATCTTGTCTTGTACCAGATCTTAGTGGAAAAAGCTTTCAACTTTTCACCATTGAGAATAATATTAGCTATGGATTTGACATATATGCCCTTTATTATGTTGAGATAAGTGATCTCATTATCCCCAGTTTTTTGAGGGTTTAATCATAAATGGATATTGTATTTTGTCAACTGCTTTCTCAGCATCTACTGATCAAGTGGTTTTATGTTTCTTTTTATTGATGTGATGAATTACATTCATTGACTTTTGGATGTTGAACCGTACTTGTGTTCCTGGAATAAATTCCACTTGGTCTTGGTGTGTGATTCTTTTAATACATTGTTGGATTCAGTTTGCTAACATTTTGTTGAGGATTTTTGCATCTCTTTTCATTATAAAAATTGGTCTGTAGCTTTCTTTGTTGGTTTTGGAATTAGAATGATGTGGCCTCACAGAATGTGTTTGGAAATTTTCCTTTTTTCTTGATTTTTGGGAAGAGCTTGAGTAGGATAGATATTAACTCATCTCTGAAGGTCTGGTAGAACTCACTTGTGAAGCCATGTGCTCTTGGGCTTCTTGTTTTGGGAAGTGCTTTAATTACTGTTTCAATTTCCTTGCTTGTGACTGGTCTTCTGAGGTTTTCTATTTCTTCTTTTTCTATTCAATCTTGGATGATTACATATTCATAGTTCTAAGAGTGTATCCATCTCTTCCAGGTTACTGAATTTATTGGCACCTACATGTTCACAGTAATCTCTTATTATCTTCAGAATTTGTCATATATGTCATAACTTCTCCTCTTTCATTTCTTATCCTATTTATTTGGGTTTTCTCCCTTTTTTCCTCAGTGAGCCCATCTACAAATTGCCTTTTGTTTCTTGATCCAGCCAAATACTCTGTGCCTTTTAATTGGTGAGTTCAGCCCATTTACATTGAGAGTGATTATTGATGTATGAAAATCTGTTGCTGTCATATTGCCCTTAACTTTGGTGGTTCCATTTCCTGTTCAGTTCTTTGTGTATGCTACCCTCTTTGGGTTAGGTACAAGAATTCCTTTCAATATTTCTGAAAGGGAGTTCATATTTGCAGGAGAGTCTTATAGGATAGAGTTTACTTGGCTGGCACTTTCTACCTTTAAGTATTTCAAACATGCCATTTCATGCTCTCTTCACACATAATGTTTCTTTAGTAGAGTCCCATGTTAGCCCGATCAGGGTACCTTTATAGGTTATTTGCTTCTTCCCCCTACCCAGTCTTTTTCTTTTTCTTTTTTTTTTTACATTTAATGTTTTGCTTATTTCTTTTCATACACCTTTGTACATTTTTGGTTAGTATTTGATTTCTCCCCTCTGGGGTGGTCCTTGTGTTATCCCACTACCACAGCACCTATGATACATACCACAGACCCTTGTGCTCTTCCCTCCCCATTTTAAACCAACCCCCAACTTTCTCCCTCCCTTTTGTAGGCCTCAGGTCTATGGTCAGCTCGCAAGTTTTGTCTTTTTTTTTTTTCCTGACACTGTGTTTGGGTTCTCTATATTCTACATGTAAGTGAAACCACGTTTATCTTTTTTTCTCCCGACTTATTTCATTTAGCATAAACCCTTCCAGCTCCATCCATGTTGCTACAGATGGCATGAGTTTATATTTTTTGGTCACTGAGTAGTATTTCATTGTGTATATGTGCCACAAGTTCCTGATCCATTCTTCTGTTTGGGGCATTTGGGTTGTTTCCATTTCTTGGTTATTGTGAATAGTGCTACAATAAAAATAGGAGTGCAGGTTTCCTCTGAATTAATGTTTCTGTGCCCCTTTGGGTAGATTCCTAGGAGTGGAATTGCTAGGTCCCTTTTTAGTATTTTGAGGAACCTCCACATGGCCTTCCACAGTGAATGGACCAGTTTGCATTCCCACCAGCAGTTTAAGAGGGTTCCTTTTTCACCACATCCTCACCAATATTTGTTGTTTCTGGTATTTAAATTTAAGTGTGGGCCATTCTCACAGGTATCACATTGTAGTTTTGATTTGCATTTCACTGATAATAAATGATGTGGAACATTTTTTCATTACTGATTTGCACTTCTTTGGAGAAATGTCTTTTTGGTTTTTCTGCCCATTTTTTGACTGGGTTGCTTGCTTTGTTTTTGTTGAGTTGTGTAAGCTCTTTGTAGATCTTTGATATCAGTTCCTTATCAGTTGTATGGTGGGCAAATATTTTCTCCCATTCAGAAGGGTGTCTCTTCATTTTAGGAGCTACCTCTTTGGCTGTACAGAAGCTTTTTAGTTTACAGTAGTCCCCGCTGTTTATATTCTCCTTAGTTTTTCTTCCTTCTGAAGGTGAGTTCTCAAAGGTATTTCTTAAGTTTATGTCATGATGTGTTTTGCCTATGTTCTTTTACATGTATATAGTATGGTGCCAGATCTTACATCCAAGTGCTTTATCCGAGTTGATTTTTGTGTATGGAATGAAATAGTAGTCCAGTTTCACCCTTTTGCATGTGGCAGAGCAGTTTTCCCAACACCACTTTTGAAGTGGCTTTCATTATTCTAGTTTATATTCTTTGCTCCTTTGTCATAGATTAGTTGACCACATATGTGTGGTTTTATTTCTGGGCTTTCAATTTGAGTCCACTGGCCTGTATGTTTTTGTTCCAGTACCACACAGTTTTTATTATTATGACTTTAGAGTACAGTTTGAACTCTGGGAGTGTAATACCTCTGTTCTTCCCCTTTTTAGTCAGGAGGATTTTGCTATTTGGGGTTTCTCGTGGTTCCACATGAAGTTCAACAACATCTGTTCCATTTCATCGAGATTTTTCTTGCAATTGCATTAAATCTGTTAATTGCTTTGGGAAAGGTGGCCATTTTGATAATGTTAACTCTTCAAACCCATGAGCAGGGGATTGTAGCTTTCCATTTCTTTATTTTTTTAAAGTTTTTTTTATTTAAGCATACAAGCTGGGGTACAGGCCAGAGGTGTGGGGCGGTGAGAGGGTTCACCAGAGACAGAATGGGGAGCAGAACAGGCAGATCAATGGAAATACACTGCCGAGGGGAGCAGTGGGCGAGGCAGGAGAGGTCTGCTGCGCCATGTGGGAATCTCCCTGGTGGGGTGTTGAACTCATGTAGCAACTGCTGACAGCTCCACAACGCAGCACTTAACTGCTTTGCCACCAGGGAGGCCCTCTTTCCATTTCTTTGTGCCTCCTTCTATTTCTTTTAATTGTTTTATAGTTTCCCCTATATAGATATTTTACATCCTTTAACAGATTTATTTCTAGGTATTTAATTTTGGGGTGGGTACAATTGTAAAAGGGATGATTTTCTTATTTCTTCCTATTCACACTGATTGTTTGCATACAGGAAAGATACTAATTTTCTGGATTGTTTTGAAACCTGCTACTTTACTAAACTGGTTTGTTTTAATTAGTTCTTCTATGGATTTTTTTAGGGTTCTTGCTATATATTATATCATATGCAAATGGTGATACCTTTACTTCTTCTTCACCAATTTGGATTCCTTGTAAGTCTTCCTCTTGCCTAGTTGCTCTAATTGGACTCTCAGTATTGTACTGAAAAACACTGTTTGAGAGTGGGCATCCTTGTCTTGTTCCAGATATTAATGGAAAGGCTTTTAGTTTTTCACCATTGAGAATGATGTTAGCTGTGGTTTTGTCATATGTGACTTTTATGTTGATAGGCTCCTTTTATCACAAAATTTTCAAGGGCCTTTATCATAAATGGATGGTGAACTTTATCAAGTTCTTTTTTAGTGTCTACTGATATCATATAGCATTTATTTTTCTTTTTGTTCATGTGGTGAATTACATTAATTGATTTTGGGGTGAATTATCCTGGGTCCCTGGAATAAATCCCACTTGGTTATGGTGTATAATCTTTTTAACACATTGCTGGATTTGGTTGGCTAAGATTTTATAATCAGTGTTTATTAGGGACACTGGTCTGAGTTTTCGTGTTGTCCTTGTTTGGTTTTGGTATTAGTGTGATGTTGGCCTCTAAAGTGTATTTGGCAGTATTTCTTCTAAAAAATTTTTGAAGGGGTTTTAGCAAGATAGGCATTTGGCAGAACTCACTTGTGAAACCATCTGGTCTTGGGCATTTGCTTTTTGGGGGGAGGGTTTTGATTACTGTTTCAATTTCCTTGTTTGTAAATGGTCTGTTCAAGTTTTCTATTTCCTCCTTGCTCAGTATTTGGTGGTTGTATGATTCTAGGAATGTGTCCATCTCATCTTGGTTATTGAACTTGTTTGCATATAAAAGTTCATAGTAATATCTAATATTCCTCTGCATTTCTGCTATGTCTGTTGTAATTTCTCCTCTTTCACTTTTTGAGTCTGGATAGACATTTCCCTATTTTTAATTTTTTTCCAAAGATCCAGGTTTTGGTTTCATTGATCTTTTGGACTTCTTAAATTTCTATTTCACTTATTTCTGCTTTGATTTTTATTATTTCCTGTCTTCTACTGGCTTTGGGGGGTTTTGCTGTTCTTCTTCTTATTTTATTAGTTTCTTCAATGGAAGATTAAGTTGTTTATTTGGCTTCTTTCTTATTTCTTGATGTGGGCCTGTTTGCCATATACTTCCTTTTAATACTGCTTTTATTGTGTCCCATACATTCTGGGAGACTGTGACCTCACTATCATTTGTCTCAAGGTGTTTTTTGATTTCTTGTTTGATTTGATTAACCCAGTGATCTTTTAGTAGTATGCTGTTCAGTCTCCATGTAAACAGGGATCTCCTTACTTTCTTCTGTCATTGAGTTCTATCCTGATACCTTTATGGTCAGAGAAGATATTTGGTATGATTTCAATCTTCATGTACTTGTTGATGCTTATTTTGTGACCCAGTATGTGGTCAATCCTGGAAAATGACCCAGGCGCACTGAAAAAAATGTGTATTTGTGGTTTTTTTTTTTTGTTTGGGGGGTGGTGGTATCCTAAAGATGACTGTCAGGTCCATGGGTCTAGATCTTTGTTTAGGGCTACTGTGTCTTTATTTACTGTCTTCTTGCTTTATCCATTAGTGACTGGCTAAAATATGTACACAACGGAATACTACTGTCATAAAAATAAGGTGAAATTTTGCCATTTTCAACAACATGGATGGACCCTGAGGGAATTATGCTAGGTGAAGTAAATCAAAAGGAGAAAGATAAATACCACATTTGACTTCACTCATTTGTGGAATATAAAGGAAAACAAAACCAATCAAACTAACACAATAAAACAAACCTTAATTCAGACAACAAAATAGTGGTTATTAGAGAGGAACGAAGGGAAGGGAATAGTTTGGTGGTGGAAGGTGACTGGAAATTTGGTTGTAGAGTGAAATATACAGTTACTGAGGTGAGAAACTTCACACTTGAAATCCAAACCATGTTATAAATGAAATGTAACCTCAATAAAAAATAAAACTAGTGCTAATGTCCACAGACAGATGAAAGAATAAGCAACATGTTTATATATATGAAATTAAATGTTAGCCTGAAAAAATAAGGAAACTGCGTCACACTGCACATGGATAAACCTTGAGGACATTATGCTACGGGAACAAAAAACCAATCACAAAAAATAAAACACTGTATGATTCTACTGATATAAGATACCTAGAATTATCAAATTTACAGAGACAAAAAGTAGAATGGTGGGTGACAGGGTTAGATGGGAAGTCATTGTTTAATGAAAATAGTTTCCAAGATGAAGAGAATTATGAAGGTGGGATGGTGGTAACAGATGCACAACAAAATGAAGGTACTTTAAGCCAATAAACTGTACAAATAAAAATATTTACATTTATAAATGATTTATATTTTGTGACAAAAAAAATAGAAAAAATACAGAGTTTTCCTCTCTGGAAATATATCCTAAAGTAAGAATAAAACATGACTGGAATTTAGCCTCAAAATAATTTGGCTGTAACGGGGGACACATCAATAAAACTGGCCATATGTTGGAAGCAACCATTCTTGTTCTCCTCAATCTATCCAGACTTTTTTAGGCTCTATCAAAATAGGACTTGATGCTCTTCAGACACTTAGGTGGGCCTGGGTTTTCTAAATTGTCACTTAATTCTTATTTTGGAGGTAATAATGGGTTAATATGGCAACTTTCTGATTTCAACTCCAAATATCATCAAGAATTTGTGGAGTCACACTTCCTCCTGCCACTGCCACCAATCACCCATTCCCACTGCCCCAGCCCAGACGCCAAAATAAATGAAGGGTGATCTGTTGCTCCATCTTCAATGAAGCTGAACTGGAGACACAACTGCAACAAATTGAAATCAGAAATAGGGACCTCTGTCAGAGAATAATTTTCTTTGCATGGAGCTGGAAGTCATCAAGGAGAAGTTTGAGACACAGCAGATCTCAGCTCTAGAGGACAATCTTCCCCAGACAAAAGCCATTAAAGATCAACTGCAGAAACACGGAGCACTGGCATAAGCCAATGATGATGTGGAATGAGCCAAACAGGCCACAATCATTTCTCTGGGAGACCTTTACCAGCACCTGAATAAAGTAATTGAAAGAAATACCTTCCCAGAGAGCACGACAGATAAGAAGAACCGCTTAGAATCTGTTCAGTGACTGAAGGACAAAGCCAGAGATGTGTGGGAGGAATTGGCTATGCATCAGAAGCAGGAGAAACCAGGGCCCCCATGCCCAGCAGAAAGGACAAGGGAGGTTGAAAGGACAGATACAGCTGTACATGCCACTGGCTCTACGCCATCCACTTCCACAGCTCATCGAGGACCCAGCTTCAGCATCAACACATGATCTATAGGACACCATGGCAGGACCCTCCTCACACCTGTGGCCACACTATAGGTCCTCAGTATCATGGGAGACCTACTGTGGAAAGTAGGGATGCTGGAGTCCCAACTAGCATCTTGCTGGAACTCTGTGTACAATCAGTCCCCAAACCAAATGAGTGGCCCAGCCTTAGGGGGAGGGGAGAGTTGAGGAGGCAAGAACAGAGATGGCAGTGACAGATGGCCAAACAGCACCAGCGTGCCTCTGAATGATAAACGGTTGGGAAAATGCCCAGAATTTGGAAAACTGCCTTCGAATATCTCCTTGCTTTCACTACTGTCAGCCCAGGGTATACTCAGGATGTTACCTTAGGAAATCTGACAGAGCCCTGGGTTTCTGTGTGGGAGTTATTGCCTTTCTTCCCTTCTTGGAAGTTAAGTTTTTGTTGTGCTACTAGCTTGAGAACTAAGAGCAAGCAGTCACGCTAACCAATAACCAAGACCTCCGCATTTCATCCAGACAGTTGTCCCTGTGAAATGTCTCCCTATCCCCTGAATCTTTGCTGGTGTTTTGTAAATAAACAGAGCCTGGAAAGGCTCAAAGGTGGGTGCTGAGGCTGCCCCATCGTTTTGAACTAACCCAAGTCTTTACTGGACTTAATAGGTGTTCTCAATGTCTAGATATACCTCAAAAGTGGAATCTGAAAATAGCACCCCCCCCACCACTCATCTTCCAGAATAATATCGCCTATACCCTATGGCACAGCAAGGATGGGCAAGCTGAAATTATGCCCAGGAGCAAAGAATAAAATAGGCACGCGTCTTCTTTTAAACTGTGGCATAGCCAACTTTATCTGCCTCTCACTCAGGCTTTTAAAGGTGTTTCAGGGTAAATGTATTGATCAAAGAGTTGGAAAATCTGTGTCCTTTTTAGATCAATCCCACTGGTAGTTGTCCTGATACTCCTCTCCTCACCCCTATTGTGAAGGTGACCTCCAATTCAGGACCCTGATGATCACTGGGGTGGTTTGGCCTTGGTAATGCAGCCCCTACAAACAGGAGTTCAGTCAAAGCCATAGTGAAATAACTGGGATGCCCTTCAAATAAGATGAAAGCACCAGGATTAATTTTGGAAGATTTCTTATGAAAGAAGAGATGGACCCAGGATTTTCAATGCTGATGGGGTATGTGCTCATCCCCACTTGCTCTCAACTGTGGATCTCACTTTTGGAGTAAAAAGGACATAGTAATTCAGGAACATGCCTGCAGCTAAGAGCCTTCCTTTTGTTACTAGGTTTATTTTTTCTGAAAGGACAGCAAAATACCCTTAAGTTAAAAATAGAACTTTTCAAGCGCTACTAAAATTCAGCAGTGACTGGTTGGTTGCCTAGAAACATTCTAATCTGTGTCAGTAGAAGATGTACTTTTTCTTTTCAATAAAACAAACAATAAAATCAAGAGAAAAATTTAAAAAAAGATTGTGTACCTAATTTCTGGAACATAGCACGTTCTTAAATGTTAGTGATTGAGTCTAGTTCCTCATATAAGAGCACATATATATTTTTTGCATGGCATTTGAAAAAGGTAAAAGTACACCACAAACACAGTGTTTCAACATCTGAGAAGAACAGATCCAAAAATAAGTCAGACCATTAGAACCAGAAAAAATTAAGACCATAGTCCTCAACCAGGGCTATATCTTGCACTCTCTGGAAGAGATAGGGGCAATTTTAATTATATAACAACTAGAGAACACTGCTAGCTAGCATTTATGGGGCTGGAATCAGGGATGCTATACATGGGACAATCTCATCAAAATAACTTTTACATATAAAATACCAAATACCACTGGGATTTTACCCCATAAATAGAAACAGAATTTCAGAGAAGTGGTCTGCTCAAAGCTAGGTTTTTTTCATTAGTTAGTAGAACAAAGACTCCTGATTCCTAGTATAATTATTCTGATAAGTAACTTAGCTATACATTTAAAACAGCCCACAGAAAAGTTAACTCAAAGGAAACAAGATACTATCTAATGATCCTTCTCAGTTCTCAAGTCCTGCAATTAAAAAGTTCAAATTCAAATATGACATTAGGGAAAACATAAAAAGAAATTACTCATTTGACAGTCCTTTGGTTTCTATATTTAAGAGGCTTAGGGACAGTAATCTGACTACAAGGATGGCAGCTGTGTTTAAACAGGACTGCTGGTGAAAACACCAGTTGCCCATATTGAAAAAGCAAAATGTTTCCGTTGCTTTGAAGATGCTGGTCCTCTTTCCTTCTGAATCTGTCTCCTTCCCAGGCTCTTCCATTGCCTTGTCCAGTAAATAGTCCAGCACATGTATGTTAAATTATTAACAAGCAAAGAAATTACTCATTTTAAGCAGTCAGATTTAGTTCCTCTGCAGTTTATTTTATATTTCAAACTTACTAACAAACTTTTCCTAGCTTAAAAGAGGAGTTTTATAAATGAAGAGCTACGAAGAATGGTAATACTAAGGTCTTTTCCAGAGCTTACCTAAAATTCTAGGACTAGGTTAGCTCAGGGTAGTTTATTAACTACATCAGGGCTTTACAGACACGAACTCAAATTACACCACTGCAGGTATTCTGTATTTTAAAACCAAGGCATAAGGCCCTATATTTATCCCTGTTAAATGTCAACTAGTTGGGATTCCAGCCTGTCAAGATGTTTGTATTCTAAGTCTGTCACTGAACTTTGCTATCCCCGCTCTATGGCATTCTTCTTCACCCAGCCAAGAGTGATTATAATCTCTTACGGCACGGAGGCCACCAGCGAGAAGAAGGAAGAAGAAAGTGTGGGAGAAGAGACTGAAAGCAGCAGATTAGGGTGAAGAAGCAAAGGAAAGAAAAAACAGGAAGGGCAGGGAGGTAAAGAAATACTTACAGAATAGGGTAAAAAGGGCCAATAACCATTGCCCCAAGAGTTTATTAAAAAAAAAAAATCAAATATATGCTGTGAACTACATGTAGATCTTAAGAGACAATATTTATAGTAGGATTCTTTCACTTTTTTTTGTTTGTTTTTTTAAGATGTATGGTGTCCCTCATAGGATTCTTCTGGGGAGAGATCCAGAGATTGAAGAGGAAGACTTTCAATTTCATTCATATTTTACATGTGGGGTTATTTTTACCATGTGTATGTATTACTTTAGTTTGTTTCAGACAGGCTTTGGCCCCAGCTACAGAGTGCTCAAAAACCTGCTGGAAAGGAACCTTGTCTCCTAGGACTTACTAACTTAACCCAATAAATAAGACATACAGGTAATCCTGTTCAGTTTAGAGAATCTAAGTATTTCAGAGTATTCTATGGTGATGAACTATTTTTCCAAAGAGGCCTATTCAAATTCATTTAATACCCGGTCACTCGCCATACCACTGTTGTGGGCGCTCTTCACAAAGGTTCACCCTCACAGACACCCTGAGTGGTCAGGTGGTTATTTTCCTCACTTTGTAAACAAGAAACTCATAAAGTAAATGGTCAAGTATTTACCTCCAATAAAAGGATCATCAGTCCACCAACAGGCAAATTTTAACAAGTGACACAAGAGGTTTAAAGAAGTTTTACATAGATGTACAACAATATCAGGATACATGGTGTCTGTAGCTATTTGTCTTGTTTATCAAAAACCATTTCACAAAATGAGATGGTAGCAGAAACTACACATGTGCGTGAGTATTCCCCTTTCAGAGCCACTCCCTGGAAGCCTCTGATGAACAACTGTTCATCAACTGTTTCAATTCAAGCTCAATGTACTCTTCACATTCTGCCTTCCATTCACAGGTATAAAAACTTTCAAACAGCAACCTCTTTATTTGATTATGTATAATTACTAACATCTAGAAGACTGCTTCAATTCAACTATAAGTGAGACTCACCTGGAAAGAAATGTTAAAGTTGCTTCATCTCTCAAAGATTCTGATTTAACTTTTGAGGGGGGGTCTCCTGCTGTTTTTTTAATATATATATATATATATATATATATATATATATATATATATATATTTATCTTTTACATTATTGTTTATTCTCCATAGGTTTCCCACCACCAATTCACCCGTGACTGTCACCATAGTTCCTTAGGCTCTTTTCTCCCCCACTTTGAACCCTTATACTCCCCCTCCCTCGCAGAATGTCTCTTATTTATGGTTGCCCAGACTGGACTGAAGAGCACTGAGAAGCAACGATAATGCATAGCTCACACACACTGTATCTATTAAGATCATTACCTCAGAGACATAATAATCAAAGCCTTGAGGCAACGCGCATGTGCGCGCACACACACACAAGCACTACTTTAAGAATCTTTGGTTTGGGTACATGATCAGGTCAAGATGAGGCAGAGACTAAGCAAATTCAGTGGGATGTGTAGGAGTGTGCTTAATAAGGTAGACTACAGCAAATCAGTACAGTAGGGAAAAGGAACAATTTTAACACCATAGGATGAGGGCCCTCATAAGGGAAACAGCCAAGGGCATGGGGGCACAGAAGAAAAGCTCCTAATTCTGATAAGCCAGGGACAGCTTTTAGAGGTATCATTTAAGCAGATACCAACCAGAAGGCTAAGTAGGACATGGATAGCTAATGAGAGGAGTAAGGGAAAGAATTGTTTTTGGAAAGAGGCAGCAGCATGTATAAATGCCCAGACTCCAGAGGAGGTTGGAGGGCAAGAGGGCTGAGTGGATTGCTGGATTAGCTGAGAAGGGTTTTACGGGTACTTGATAGTCTGATATTTTCATCCTGGAGGCAAGAGGGACCCATTCTCTTATGGACTTCAATCAGATGTTTACTCTTTGAGATCTTTTTGCTTGTGTGCCACAGAACAGACCACAGCAGGGTAAAATTGAAGGCAGATTAACAAAGATAGTGCAGCTACCTAGGTGAGAAGTATGGCGTAGTCCAAGGCAATGGTGGCAGAATGTCAAAAATAAATTGGAGGAAGAACCAATAAGACAGGTACAAACCATGACTGACCTGGCTGGAAAATGGGGAGAATACATACTGGGGGAGAAAAAGGAATCCTATTTATGAACATGGTATGTCTGAAGAGCCTACAGATCACCCAATGGCTTTCTCCAACAGACAGCTGTCATAATGTCACTAAGAGCTGACAAGAACACAGGGCTTATTAAGTATCAGACACTGCTTAATATTTTATATTATCACATTCATTATTTCAATAATAATCACTGATAATGATTCATTGTATCATTATCGCAATAACTATACAGATGAAGAGATGGTGGCATAAAGAAAGGTTACAAAAGTTTTCCAAATTAACATGGCCAGTGAATCCAGATTCAAATCCTTCATTTGGTTTCAGTCTGTGCTCTTAACCAGAGCCTGCCATTGCATCTTCTATGTGCAGTTCTGAGGTTTAGCAAAAATAGATGGCCTATCTGGGAACAAGACTTGGGCACACACACAAATAACCCAACAGGACATACTGAATGAAAAGCAAAGGGGTTCCAGACAGACCCCAAGCTTATGTAAGGAAAGTGGGGTATGGACAGAAAGACTGATAGACTGTGGTAGCAACAAAAGCAGCAGATAAGGGTCCTGAGGAGATAGAAAGGGACAGCATCATCTGCAGCTGGGAAGTTGGGGAATATACTTATGGTAGTAGGCTGAGTTTATTACTTATAGCAGGGGCTGGCAAAGTACAGCCTGTTTTTGTATGGCTCAACCTATAAATGGATTTTACATTTTTCAGAAGGTAAAAAAAGGGGGGGAAATATGTGACAGAGACAGTTAAGTGAACCTCAAAGCCTAACATACTCTACTTAATTCTTTACAAAAATGACTGAATCATGACTTGTGACCTTGGGGGACAGTGTGGACAAAACCTAGATTCTAGGTTACTGAGAAGCAAAAGGGAAGTGATGGAGAGGTAAAGCTATTCTTTCACAAAGTCTGGCTGCGAGGTAGGAGCTTCAAAAGGACAGAAAAGAAGTTTGCTATAAAGATGGAAGAGAGAGCAATGTGGTTAAACTCAGAAGAAGCCACTGTGAGGGGATGTATGAAAATCAGGAAACAGAAGAGGCTGATGTATCAATAGAATCCAGAACACAGGCCAAAGAACCCCATATTGGAGGTAACAGGAAGGTAGGGAAGTGTGACTACAGAAAGTCTGTGACGTTGCAGGCAAAAAGGTGAGGAACAATCCAGTTTATGACTTCTGTTTTCTTCAATCAGCTACAAGCAGCAAAGGGGAGTGGCAGGATCCAGGATCTCAAGAACAGATATAAGTTTAGAAATTTCTGCAGCAAAGGGAGAGAGTGCAAACTAAGCAGCAGCCTCAACATTCAGTTAATGCTTAGCAACCACAAATCAGAGTTCCATCTATATGGCCTGTACATCTCAAGTCACAGTATCTCCCCAGTAATAGTTTACATCCCTCCCCTTCTAGACATTATGAACTCTGATGGGAGTTTATAACGCTTTATGGCACCCCGCCTTTTGAAAAGAAAATAGTTTGTGGCTAAAGCTCAGGTTTTGGAATCAGAGACCTGTTTTAGAACTCAATTTGTCACTTACTAGATGTGTAATTTATCTGAATTACCTAACCTTTCTGTGAGAATTAGAGATTTATAAAATACAAAGTACAGCTGTGGACAAGAGAAGTGGTTCAATAAATGATAAACTGTTACTACATTATAACTAGCAGCAGTACTAACATATTGCTATTTCATGTTGCTGGCAATAGGCTCAGCTTAGTGGTTGAATGGAGTCCAGAGAGGCGATGGGATGCTCTGACCTCAACACAGCCCCAGTTGTATCATTAACCAAGTGACCCTGGCAGGACATTAAGCATCAAGTTTCTAACCTGCAGAATGAGGAATTTGACTAGTCACTGTAAGAATCCCAGGGTCTTTCTCATTTGCATATAGGATTAAAAGTGTTCTGTTGTGAAAACATAACCTTTCAATTTACCTCATTCCTTGCTACTGAGGTTTGTAGTAAGAACCCAGCTTTTACTTCTGAATAACTGAAGACGAATCATTTATTTAACATCTTTGAGCCTTGGTTTCTTCATCTAGAAAACAGAGAAATCACATGTGTATGATGGGCTTGAGATAATTTAACATAAATCATTGAGGAGAGCGCAGTTGGCTCTGACTCAACCAGTCTCATCTCCTCACCTGCAATTATCACCCTTCACGGTGATATGTATGTGATGTCAGGGAAGAATTTTACACAGTGCCTGTGCCCGACACAGTGCCTTTGTCCAAAGGCAGCCAATTTTTAATTTCCTGAAGTTAACTCTATAAGGAGAGTTACAGAAGGAGACCTTATTAAAATGCTAACTTTGCAGGTGTAACTGTATTTTTTTTTTCCAATCACATACATTTTAATAAGTCATTCTTTTTAACAGAATGCCAACATTCTCCACATATTTGACATTTTTCTCTATTGAACATATTGTACTGGCTTTTCTCACAATGTGTTACTTTATTTTTTTATAAATATATATTTTTATTGTTATTTATATCTTTTACATTTTGTATTCCCCTTGGGTAACCCATCACCAATTCACCCACTGGATCAAGAAGATGTGATACATATACACAATGGAATACTATTCAGCATTCAAAGAAGATAAACACATGCAATTTGCAGGAACATGGATGGAATTAGAGGGGATCATACTCAACAAAACAAGCCAGAAAGAAAGAGAAAAATATCGAATGGTTTCACTTATAACAGAACTGTAGGGAAACCAAACAGGAGAGAGACGCTTGGGGGGTGGGGGAAGGGAAGGATAAGGGCACAAAATGGAGTAGAAAAGGACACAAGGGACCACGGAGATGGATCACAGGTGTAACCATATTGAGAGGGTCGTAGTAAAACACACCATAACAGGGCCTCCCTGGTGGCGCAAAGGTTAAGCGCCGCGCTGTGGAGTTGTCGGCAGCCGGGCCAGGGAGATTCCCACATGGCGCTGCAGACCTCTCCTGCTTCGCCTGCTGCTCCCCTCAGCAGTGTATTTCCCTTGATCTGCCTGTTCTGCTCCCCACTCTGTCTCTGGTGAACCCTCTCACTGCCTCACGCCTCAGGCCTGCACCCCAGCTTGTATGCATAAAATCTTTTTTTAAAAAATCACCATAATAATATTCTCTTTGGTCACACAATTTGAGGATACCCCCTCTGGCAGTCACCCCAGTGGCTCAGGTAGCCAACAGACACCAACTCAAGCGTTAGCATATTACGCAAAGAGCATATTTAGGATTAGACACAGATTTTAGTTATAAAGTTTGGGGCTACAATATTTGTGCACTGCTAATGAGTCCAGTTAAAGCTTTTCCAAGCACTAAAAGGGGACATTTTGGGTAGTCCGAGCCTAACAAGGGCTACCCGACGGCGACCTTCCTGTGCCGAAGTCCTCACCACATAACGGGTTTCGGCCACCAGCACCCCTGACGGGTCCGCACGTGCGGGCCACGGCGCCCCACACTGCACGCGACGGTCGGTCCCACCTGAGTCCGGGTCGGCGGCCGAGGGCGGGTCAGTGGCTCCCGCCGGATCCCGCGGGAGGCTAGGCGTCCTGGAGCACACGACCCGCCCCTGGAGCCCGCCTGGTCTGGGCGCCCGAGCACGGGGCTCACCTGAAAGTGCTCCTGAAGGCGGATGGGAAGCACCTGCGCCATGGCGGCCGCGGAGGCGGCGGCGGCCGCTCCCCTAGCGTGGGACACTGACACACCCGCGGACGGGCAGTAGGGCGGACCCGAGGCAGGGTAGCGGCCGCGGCGCAGGCGCACAGCTTGGGATCGCGATCGCGTTTCGCACGGGCTCGTCTCCGCGCTTATGAAGCGGTATTCCTCCGCTCTCCGCCTGAGAGTCCGCGAAAAGTAGTTCCGCGCTTAGCCTCCCTTTTAGGACTAGGAGCCAATCTGCTTTCCCTTGTGTGCTGGGGAGAAGGAACGTGGGATCTGGGGCGGGGTGAGGTGCGGAGGGTTGCTAGGGCAGTGTGCGAGAGAACGTGAACTAGGTCCCGGGCTGCTTCCCACTGAAGCCTAGAGCAGGTAGCTCCAGGAGGTAGTGGAGCTGTAGTTGGCGTGTTGTCAGTGCAGGTGTGCGCTGTCGGGAGCCCAAGCTCTGGCTGCCTTCAGCAAGTTCTCTGAGGGGTTTTTAAGAGAGATAGATCAAGTTACACACTGCCCTTCCGTGGAGTCTTCCTTGTGTAGAGGAAGAAAGTCTCAAATTCTAGGCAGTTGAGTTTGGGGACATGTGTTTTGTTATTTTATTTAATCACGAATGTGCCAAAAACACTTTTTTAAAAAATTTTTTTAAAAGATTTATTTATTTATACATACAAGCTGGGGTACAGGCCAGAGGTGTGGGGCGGCGAGAGGGTTCACCAGAGACAGAGTGGAGCAGAACAGGCAGATCAGAAATACACTGCTGAGGGGAGCAGCGGGGGAGGCAGGAGAGGTCTGCCGCACCATGTGGGACTCTCCCCGGCTGGGCTTTGAACCCACATCGCGCTGCCGACAGCAGCACAGCGCAGGGCTCAACTGCTGCGCCACCAGGGAGGCCCCAAAAACACTTTAGAAGGAGTTTCAGATGTATGACACGTGTTCTTGCCCACAGCTCAGCCCTTGCCCCTTAACCCCCAACCTTCTTAGGAAACATCTTCCCTGGCTCATAGGATTTGTAGAAGTACTGTGTCAAATATCACTGCTTGTCTGGGTCGCACAATAGTGACAGCAGGTCCAGAACCCACAACTGCATCACCCACCTGTCCCTTGTTTTCTAAGGTACCATTTGAAGATGTGCTTTGCATGTAGATGGCTCTGAGATAGGAAGGGTCCTGGCACATGATGGAGGAGACAGGGGAAATGAGAGTTTGCCCTGTTACCTGAGGTGTGTAGAGACAGAATGACTCAGGGAGCACAGGTTCTCCATGGAGCTGCACAGACAGGTCAAAAGGAGGAATTCTGGAGCCCTCGGTGGCTTTTTATGCTTTTTAATGGTCTCTTGCAGGGAGGCAACCATGTACAGGGAAGGCAAATGGGGCTGGGGGGCCGGGATGCTGGCAGGCCTCCCAGTCCCTGGCAAATCTTCACTTTCTCGGGCTCTCTGGCTGCATCCTGTGGCCTCTCTGCTGCACCCCAAATGGTCTTCTGCTCCAACGCTCTGTTCCTTGCTGCTGGTACTGCTTCTTCTTCTCTGCTTATAAGCCCAGTCTCTGACTCAGGTGCGCCCACTCACACCCTACTCCAGGTACCTGTCATCAGGCCTGCAGAGGTCTATCTTTGGGGGTAGGGCAGAAAAACCTGATAATTCTCCCATTTACCCTATAGGGTGCTTTCTCTTTAGGGGCAATTCCAGAGGAGTGGCTAAGAAACTAATAAAGTAGAAAATGTCGGGCTAACCTATTGATTAGCTGAAGTTGGGACATAGCTTATAGACTGAAAGTTTCAAGGAACAACTGATAAATGCTCTCAAGGCCACAGGCCTGATTCATGCATCCCAAATGACTTTACAGTGAAAATATACTCCTGCTTTAGGCAATAAATACTGTTACCCAGTGTTGTATAACCATCCTAAGCCAAGCAGGTTCATCATCAGTCCTAACAGATTTGTTTTATTAGTTGTTTTCATGATGTTCTTCACTGTGTTCCACTGTACTCCGCAGAAATTTATCATACTCCGCCACACACCGCCACACACTGCCACGAACCGCCATGCCTACCATATCACCAAACCACGGTCCTTTGCTGCTGCTGCTTTAAACACTCAGTCTTGGCTCAGGTGCATCCACTCACGCACACCCACACCCTTCTTCAGGTGCCCACCATTAGGCAGGCATGCAGCCCTGCAGAAGTCCATCATTAAGGGGAGGGCGGGAAAAACTGATAATTTTCTCGTTACCCTACAATCCACCACGTCAGGGTTTTTCACCAGTCTTAAAAATACAACAAAACTGAATACAATAATATACAACAGGACTACAACACAATATAACTAAGCCAGTTCCTCCTAGGGGCGAAAAGATAAAGAAGTTATTGGTACCAGCAATGGGAGACCCCTCCCATCTGTTAAAATACATGCTAATTTTGTGTCTGAAGATAATGTTGTAGCTGGCATCAGTGGCCTCCCAGGTTGCAAGTACCACACTCACTTTGCCAGTGAAGAGGTATCAGAAGTGTAGGGTAAATGAGAATCGTCAGGTTTTTCCCCCCCTCCCCTCAATGATGGACCTCTGCAGGCCTACACGCATGCCTGAAGGCAGGCACTTGGAGTAGGGTATGGGTCTGTGTGAGTGGGAGCTCCTGGGCCAGAGACTGGGCTTATAAGCAGATAAGAAGCAGCAGCAGCAGCAGCAGAGAACAGAGCGTGGAGCAGAGGACTGTTTGGGGTGCAGCAGAGAGACCACAGGACACTACCAGAGAGCTCGAGAGAGTAAAGATTCACCGTAGAGGCTAGCAGGCCTCCAAGCCTCCAGGCCCCATTGCCTTCCTTGTACTTGGTTGCCTCTCAATGAGAAACCATTAAAAGCCTTAAAAAGCCCCCGAGGGCTCCAGAACTCCTTCTTTCCTTTAGACCTGTCTGTGCAGCTCCACAGAGAACCTGTTCTCTATGAGTCTTCTTGCCCCTACAAGAAGACTCTACATGCAACAAGACTGGCGAGCTCATAATGGGCCATAAAGTTAATACGAATGTTCCTTTTAAAATTGCCATCTGGTCTGCCACCTCAGGATGAGTAAAACGCAACCGTGGCAGCCACTGTGCAGTCACCCATGGTGTTACCTGCAAGTCAGCCTCCAGGCCACGACCCCAAGGGGCTATCAGAGCCATCCAGTGCATGTGCGGAGCCTTCACAGTCGAGGCTGCATCCTGTGACCAGTCCACAGTCTGTCCTGGGTCCACCCCGGTTGGGGCTGGCAATAAAATATTGCCCTGCCGTCCAAATCCTGGCTGTAACAAAATATTCGATGCCTGTATTTGCAATCAGATGGGAGCAGCAGCACGATGCAGCAGAGCCTCCACTGGAGCCAGGCCGCCTTTCCTGCTCCTCTCATTTAGTGTTCGTAGCACATCCCACAGACGTCGGCTCCACCCCGCCAGCATCGGAGTGGGGGCTGTAGCCCTCAGTCCTTGCTTTAGCAAACCTTTACAACATTCTATGATCCCTGAAGCTTTGGGATTATAGGGTGCATGAAATTTCCATTCACCATCCATGTTCTTGGCCCACTGCTGCACCTGAGTACCTGTAAAATGAGACCCTTGGTCGCTCTCCACTACCAGTGGACATCCACATGCAGCACATAGGCGTGCCAGTGCTGCCAAAACTGCCTTTTGGTCTGCATGTGGAGCAGGATAAGCAGCCAACAACCCGGTAGCAGTGTCCACACAGGTGACTGCATACTGCTGTCCATCAGAGCAAGGTAGTGTTCCAATGATGTCAATCTGCCAGCGTTATCAGGGGCACTTGCCCCCAGAACACCTGGCCTGTGGATGCAAAAGGTCGTCGTGGGTAAGTCCTGGAACACACTACACATTGTTCATAAACAGTCTGAACCTTCTCTAAAGTTACAGGTAGACCCCAGTGACCCACATTGTCTTTTGCCCTTCACAGAGCTACCATCTGTGCAGCCAGTGCACAACATCCTGCCTGGGGGCAGTTTCAAGCCATCACACCCGGGCTAAGGTGTCTGCTTCATCATTGCCTGGTGAGGTCAGTGGGGCATGTCCTGTGACATGCTAAACAGTCACCTGCTTCTGATGCCCCAGATCCCATAGATCTTTCCATAGGGACTGGCCCCACAATGGCCAATGCATGACTGTCCAGTCATTTATATGCCACGTGGAGATCCACAGTGTCAGGCCCCTCTACACAGCCCAACTGTCAGTACAAATTACCAGAGGGGAAGGCTCATGGGCACCATCCATACCGCTCACAGTTCAGCCCATTGGCAGCTCTGTCCTGTTCCTGTTTCAAACCAAATCGTGTCTGTTTCCTGGTGGACAGCCACAGCTGTCCAAGACGCTGGCTGGCCCTGGATGGAGCTGTCTGTGTATCAGGTCTTTGCTGGAATCAGTGCTATCTTCAGTTTCGGCTTCTACACAGGCTTCTGAAGTCAGTTCCATGCTGACATATGTCACCAGACCAAGAACCTCCTGCAACTCTGCCCTTAAGGGGCTAGTTGACAGGGTACAGCGCTGTCCTAGGTATGCCCCCCACTTTGCCAAAGTGGGTGTTTGAGCAGTGCCACTACGGGGCTTTGTTGTCCAATCCCGTACCCACCCAGCTATTGGGTAGGTGGTTCTCACTAAGCCAGGAGCTGTGGCAGTTATACTTTCAGTAGCTAGTAAGGCCACATGCACCACAGCTAGCTGTTTCTCAATTAAGGAATACCTAGTCTCAGCTCCCTTCCAGATTTGGAACCAAAAACCAATAGGTTGTTGTAGCTTCTCTGATTTCTGCAAGAATCCCCACCTGAACCCTTCCTGAGTAACATGCACATCTAGCTCACAGGGTTGAGATGCAAGGCCTGGGCAGTCTTTATAGTCTGTTTGGCTGTGGGAAATGCTGTGTCTGCCTCAGCAGAACAATCCCATCTGGCCCCCTTACATATCAACATATACAGGGGTTGTAGGAGTTGGGCTATGTGAGGTATAAATGCCCTCCAGTAACCCAGCAAGTCCAGAAAAGCTTGCAGCTGCTTCACTGTGGTTGGAGTGTGGTAAGCTTGTACTTTATCTATTACAGTGTCAGGGATAACCTTTGTCTTACCCAACCAGACAACCCCCAAGAACCTAACGGACAGTCCAGGCCCCTGCAGTTTGCTTTTGTTGTTTGCCCAGTCACATGTTTTCAGGTGTGTCAATAGGAGATGTACTGCCTTTTCCAAATCTGCAAGAGAATCACTGGTCAACAAAATGTTGTGAATGTAATGATACATATGTGCTGAAGATGGCCTCTCCTACTGGGCCAGATCTGCTGCCACCAGCCCATGGCACAGGGTAGGGCTGTGCAGAGATCCCTGTGGGAGCACAGTAAATGTCCATTGCTGGCCTTCTCACGTGAAGGCAAACTGGTCCTTACTTTGTGGGGCTCTATTGATTGAGATAAAAGCATTTGCCAGATCAGCTACAAAATGATACATGACTAGCTCATGGCTCAGATGATCCATCAGTTTGGCCACTGAAGGTACTGCAGCATGCAAGGTGGGGACTACTTTGTTTAATTAATGATAGTCCACTGTCATGCGCCAAGAGCCATTAGGCTTCTTCACTGGCCACACAAGTGAATTGTAGGGGCTGTGGGCAGTACAAACAATGCCCACTTTCTCCAATTCTGAGATGGTGTCTGAAATTTCCTTGTGGTCTCCTGGCAAGCAATATTGCTTAGTCACTTGCCTATGGGCTGGCAGTAATATGGGCGGATGCTGCACACCGCTGCCTTTACCGGACGCATCCTAAGACGAAACTCTCTGGCTGTAGTCTCCAGCCACAAGCCACATAGCACATCCACCCTCAGGATATACTCCAGGATGTGCTACACAAATACTTTATATTCCTTGGGGGGAAATAGCCCAATCTCCAAGGGTACTCTTACTGCTGTCACCTTCACACCTTGGCCTCCATAGCCATCAATATAACAAGCAGACCCTTGAAATTTTTCTGGGTTTCCATAGAGCAGAGTACATTCTGCTCCAGTGTCCACTAACACCAAAACTCTTTGTACATTAGTCGGGGACCAGTGGATGGCAAGCTCCACATGTGGCCTCTGGTCCCCGCCTGTCCCCTGTGGACAGGTTCCTCTGCCCTCACCCTATTCGAAAGTGAGCAAGGCGTCTCCTGGGGCCTGCGTCGGCAGCAAGTGGTCTTCCAGGCACAGGGCACATGTCTGAGGCCCGGAACTTCTGGGCTTCCCCTTAGCTTCCCCTCACCCCTTGTGGGTGTGAACCTCTGGTCTTCTTGCAGCTGCTTCCATAATTCTAATAGATATGCATTAGGCTTTGCATTTGTATTTTAGTATGATCTACACTTGCTTTCACTAAATCAGCCCACAATTGGTTACGGGTAACTATAACAGGTTCTGTGATGTTAAGAGGCTTCCTTGCCCTCCTTGGCATTCCTTTCAGTTGTTCAACAATTACCTGTAGTCCCTTCTGAGGCTGAGAGCGCCAGCTCATGACTTCACCTAAACTAGCAATAATTGTGGTAACATCATGCATTTGACATCCCACATAGGGTGCTAGAATCACCAGGAGGGGTCCAAATGAGGATAAGGGAGGGGCCTCCCTGGTGGCGCAGCGGTTAAGCGCTGCGCTGTGGAGCTGTCGGCAGCGGCGACGCGAGTTCGACACCCGGCCGGCCGGGGAGAATCCCACATGGTGCGGCAGACCTCTCCTGCCTCGCCCGCTGCTCCCCTCAGCAGTGTATTTCTGATCTGACTGTTCTGCTCCCCACTCTGCCTCTGGTGAAGCCTCTCACCACTCCACACCTCTAGCCTGTACCCCAGCTGTATGTAAAAAAATAAAAAAATAAAAAATAAAAAAACAAATGAGGATAAGGGAGCGCTTTTTAGTATCAAATCTCTCATGGCTGCTGTGAAACACTCATCATCAGGACCACAAGTATTCACATGGAACATGGCCTACTGTATCCCCAATTCTTGAAATACCTGTACCAACTCAGTGTGAGTCTGCCATCTGCTCACTGTCTCTGGTACATCTCCTGCACCGGTCTATGCTGTTCTTATGGTGGCCATTACACTGGTCAACAAATTTTTACAAAAGTCATGTTACTGAAATAAAATTAGTCATTTCCTATCAATTTGTATGTGCTCAACACGAATATGACAGTCAAATTCTAATTTTGGCTCTAAGTTTTGTTTTGTAATCTGCAATAAATTGATATTTACATCACAAAATGCATGCCAAAAGTAATAGGCCTATGGTTAATACCTGTAAAAAATCAAGTCATAGACTACTTCTTAGATTTCTTCACTTGTCTCTTGTACAGCCGTTCAGGAGCATCTCTGGGGAGTCTCCAGCAGTAGTCAGCCAGCATTGTAGTGGACCATTTTCCCTGGTATCTTTGTTCCATTGATGCGATACTTGATGAAAATGTTCTCCATGTTCATCACTAACCATACTACAGTTTTCAGGGAAGAAATCCAGATGGGAATGAAGGAAATGGATCTTTAGAGACATATTGCAGCCAAGTTTCTGATACTGGATCAGCATGTCTTCTACTAGTTCCTTGTAGTTTTCTGCCCTAATATTCCCAAGAAAGTCTGTAGACACTAGGCAAGAAGCATTCCATGCTTGTTTCGCAGCATCCTGCAGCAAGTTGTTGAACCAGTCATCTTTGAAGAGCTCTCGAATCTGAGGACCCACAAAAACTCCCTCTTTAATCTTTGCTTCGCTGAGTCGAGGAAATTTTTCATGCTGGTATTGGATATCTGGTGAGGTACAGTCCATGGCTTTCAAGAAATTCTTCAGCGAACCTAGATTGATGTGAAGGGGTGGTAGCAGGATTTTGTAAGCCTCCACCAGAGCTGGGTGCTGGATAGTCTCTCCAACTGCTACATTTTGTCTGTGAGTCCATTCCTTCTACAAGTAATACAATTCACTTGCTCGACTATCCCACTCACATAAGAAACATATGTATTTTGTATATCCCTGCTGCAGTCCCATTAAAAGGGCAACCAGCTTCAAATCACCACAGATGTGCCAGTTGTACTTGTTATACTCAGTGGAATTCAGTAGCTGCTTTAAGTTATCATATGTCTCTTTCATGTGGACAGCATGAGCTACTGGAATAGATGGAAGACAGTTTCCATTGTGCAAAGGCACAGCCTTAAGACTCAGTTTCGAAGAGTCTAGAAATAGTCTCCATGCTTGTGGGTCATGAGTGATTTCTAAGGCATTCATGAGGCCCTCAATATCGGAACAGAATAGCAGAGTACTTTCCTTTCTGAAGAAAGGCTCCAACTGCTGGTGGTACTTTTGATATCAAGTAATTGTGACATCTTCTTCTAGAAGATTCCATTGTTGGAGTCTTGATCCTAACAATTCTGCCTTGTTCTTGAATAAGTCCAAATAAGTTCTTGAATAAGACCAAATGAACCAGGTCATTTAGTTCTTCCTGTGTTAGTCTGTGTGGGGTTGATGATGCACCACAGTGAAGATCTGGATCACTGCACGCTGATGGAACAGGAGAACAGGTTGGCTCACCCTTGTCCTCATCAGATGAATCAAGAGAATATTCTGCTGGAGGTTTTGGAATAGGAAGTCCCTCACCATGTGGAACTGTTCTCAATGCAGACGGCATGTTTGGGTAGACTATTCTCTATTTCTTTAGCTTTATTATTCTGCCAGAAAGAGGAGGAACCAAGCAGAAGGAACAGTCTTTTATGTGGTTGCTTGGCTCTCTCCACACCATGGGGACTGCAAACGGCATTGATGGTCTTTTGCCATTTAACCACTGTGAAAGCTGTGTTGCACATGTGTAACAGGGTGGTCCCAGGAAAAAGGGTGTGTCCCAGGTTCCCTGTCCCACCCAAGGTAGGGTGGAACTGAGCAGGATATAAGTAGTTTGAGAAGAGAGACAGAGGACACACAGAGGACACACACAGAGGAGACAGAACACAGACAAAAGACAAGAGGAGATGGAAGAAGGATGGAAAGCCAGAAGAGGCCCAAGGAGCAGAGAGACTTGTAAAGAAGCTGTACTGGTCTGGACTGATTGAAAGAGATGTGGGTGAGAGACCCGTGGGGAAGTTAACAATGGCTATGTTGATTTTGGTTTTGATTATGTTCTGTTCTGCTCAGAATTGTCTGATTGTTTCTGACCCTTTGGTATGGGTCCCTGCCGAAAGGTATTTTGGTTCCTCCCAGAATTGTCTGGCTGTTTCTGACCCTTATGTGTGGGTCCCTGCCAAAGGCTTTTCTAGACTTGTGGCAGGCTTTCGAGACTTGCTTTGCGTCAATCCCATTTGTGTGGACTTTTACCCACGAGAATTGGATAACATTGGGTGCTTGACTTAGATACTATATTCTTTTTCTTCTCTGGCTTTTCTAATTGCATTAAAGTTTCTTTCCACAAAAGGCCCTATATGTTTTGTATTGATGCAGCGGATGGCTGAACCCAGTTATAACAGGGCAGGTTTGGGGTTTCGGGGGTACCCCTCTCCTGCCCTGTAACACATAGAGCACAGCATATATGTGGGGCCCAAGGCTTGTCTTGGTCACCAACCTTGCACCCGAAGTAAAGACGATAAGCCTTCTTCACTTGAGAAGTGATACTTTTCTTCTGGTTGGCAAATGTCATTTCCCCACAAATAGAGCAGAAATTGTCCACGCTATTAATGCACTTTTGAGGCATCACTGTTCTGTATTGTGCCTACTTGGATAAAATCATAACAGTTCTATAGAACAGTAGCTTAACTGTCTTGCACAAAGTCTGAAATATTTTCTTTTTTTTTAAAGATTTATTTATTTATGCATACAAGCTGGGGTACAGGCCAGAGGCATGGGGCGGCAAGATGATTCACCGGAGACAGAGCAGGGAGCAGAACAGGCAGAACAATGGAAATACACTGCTGCTGAGGGGAGCAGCGGCGAGGCAGGAGAGGTCCACCGTGCCATGTGGGACTCTCCCTGGCCAGGCATTGAACTCACATCGTCGCTGCCAACAGCTCCATAGCGCAGCGCCTAACCGCTGCATCACCAGGGAGGTCCAAGTCTGAAATATTTTCAATGCTCTACTTTTCCGACAGGGCTTTATATAGTGCACTGCTGACATCAGCTTACCTCAGCAGCCGCCTGGCAGTAATATTGCATTGCATAACATAATGATGTAATCAACTCTGGATGATGTGTGCATGATGGTATTATGCAATGTGATGCAATATTACATCATTCTAGGCTGATTTAGGATGTTGTTGCAGTCCTGCTGGATAAATTTATACGGTGAAACATATAAAATGAATTATATGAAATATCTTCAAAATGAGAGCTAATAAAAAATTTTCAGTGTTATATTCATGTTCAGCACACCAAGATACTACAGATTAGGCCCTTTTCAAGTCAGTAACGATCACATTGTTGACCAGAGTTATCCATTTTGTAGGCTGTGTTCACCTGGTCATATCGCTGGCTGTTCTACAGCCTCTGTCTCAACAATGGTTGCAAGGTCACTGAGGCCAATTTCTCCATTTCCTGTGCTGAACAAATAATACCATCTACCCCCAGGTCCCACAAATGCAACAGCCAGGCTGCCAAGGGTTCTGCTGGTTTCTGGCAGAACTGTATGCCCAAGTCAACCAGTTCCTCCTGGGTATACTATCTGTATGCAGTAAATTCCGTCATTTGTGGTGGCCCAGCAGCCTGACCCCTTGGGGCCACAGGCTGCTGTCGCTTCATTTTTCGAGTTACCACAGGTCGAGCCCAGAGCATAGGACCAGCCTCCTCCTCCTATCCAGAAGAGTCTGGCATCTCTAGTTGCAGGTTGGTTTGCTACTACCAGGTAAGTCTTGGGCAAAGGGCTGGCCTCCCTCTCCTCTCCTGGGACAGAGTCTGGCATCTCTGGAGTGGTGGGTTGGTTTCTCCAAACCTTTCCTCCAGAATCCTCAGACGTTATCACAGTTGCCACATCTCAACCTGTAGTCGCTGGATTCTGGATCTCTCTTTCTGCCTGGACTCTCTTAGAGCTGTAAGAAACACCCACCACACAGCCCCTGCCACCTGGCGGGGACTATATCTACCCAAGGCCTCATCTATTTCATATAGGGCCTGTTCCAACTGCAGTGGGGATCCATCTACCTCTGGCCATTCCTGGGGAGGTGCCCACTGGAAGAGGAGGCTGGCCACCAAATACCATCTGCTCGTGGCGGGCCACCCCGGAATCCCTTCCCAGGTTTCAAAGGGTTCTATAACCATCTGCATTGAACTGTCCTGCCTTCTATGCCATTTGTTGTGCAGCCATCCTAAACCAAGCAAGTTCATCATCAATCTTAACAGACTTGTTTTATTAGTTGTTTTCATGATGTTCTTCACTGTTCCACTGTACTCCACCAAAATCTATCGTACTCTGCCACACACCGCCAACCACCACCACACCTACCACACCATGCCACAGTTCTTTGCTGCTGCTGCTTTGGTCTTGGTTCAGGTTTTGGTTTGGTCTACGCTCAGTCTTGGTTCAGGTGCACCCACTCATGCAGGCCCACACCCTTTTCAGGTGCCCACCATTAGGCTTTCCTGTAGGCCTGCAGAGGTCTATCCTTGCGAGGAGGTTGGAAAAACATGACAACTCTCTATTTACCCTACACCAAGTTGCTCTGGGCTCAGACTTTGGAGAAAGATCTCCTCTGGGCCCACAGGCATGAATATAGACCTTCCCTCCTCCTCTCTGAGTTCTCTAATAAAATTCTCTAATGAGTTCTCTAATGGAAATCTGGTTCTCTAATGGAAATCTGCCATAACACTAGTACTCTGAGCACTTTTAATACCCTCCTAGCTTTAGAAGGGCAAAGTTAGGAGTGTATTATTTTAGGCCACAAATTGCTTGGGACTCCATTTAAATGTCAATGCTTGTCAATTCTTGTCATCAGCAAACGTAAATTCTTGTAGGAAAGAGATAAACCTTAAATTATTTCTACAATTGTTCATTTGCAGTGATCAGTACTCAATGAAAAGTAACTTGGCATCCAAGGAAATAAGACAAATTATTATAAACCAAGAGTAATAATGACAGACATATAAATGGATCTAGATAATGGAGTTTTACCAAAAAGTTTAAATTACTCTGCTTAAGGTCATTAGGTGGGTGAAACACAAGGGGCTTGACCTGTAACTTGTTTTGGCTGGTTGGATGAGAGCAGGCATGATTTGAACAGACATTTAAATATCCTGGATTGTTGGGTTGCACCCTTGTATTTCTGTTCTGACTATGAGTATATGTCCCCAATAACCACTGCTTTTTCTGATCAAAGCTCAGAATACATCATGGAGAGCAGGCCTGAGCCCAATATGAAGTCTGGATACAAGATTAGCCAAGATAATCCAAACCCCAATTGACCATTGACCTGTGAGTAAAGGGGGAAAGTAAACAGTTATATGAGATGTTAGAGATGTTTGTTACATAACATTTTGTAGTAATAATGACCAATACAGAATTAGAAACTGGAAATGATATACTACTATAATTTGGGGCGGGGGGAGGGAGCAAAAATAGGTAATATTGCTTTGGTATCTGGTGTTGGGTGTTAAGCTATTACACAAAACTTAAAGAAAGAGAGAAATTCAAAACCGATTATTATTGACTCAAATCAAAGCAAACAGAAAAAAAAGAGAAAATTAAACACCAAGCAAAGGAAAGTAAGTAGGAAGGATAAGAACAGAAACCCATGAACTAAAATATAGAAATATCAAGTGAAGTAGTATTTGGTTCTTTAAGCAATTCAAGAGACTGACAAAAGTCTAGCCAGACTGATCAAGAAAAGAGTTGAGGATGACATCATCAACATGGCGGTGAAGGGACACTAGTATCAACTCTCCCAAAAGAAAAGCTGCCTATAAAGAGACATCAGCCAAACCCAGAGAAGATCCAGAAAGAACAGAAAGACTACTAGCAACTATAAAACGACAGCAGCCACAGTAGGACGACAGCAACATACGACACTGGAAAGGTGGGGGTTGAACCCTAGCAGGGGCCTACCCGGAAACTCCAAAACCTAAAAGCAAAAGGACTACAAAACTCTCCTCAAGCTTACATCTACCCAATACCTTTTTTCATTTTTTTCTACTTTAATTTTTTATTATTATTACTATACACACACACACACACATTTATTTATTTATTTATTTATTTGTTTATTTATTTATTTATTTATTTATTTTAACTACAATCCACCACCCCTTTTTCTACCCTAATTCACCCGGAACCGGAAACACATTGGAGACACACCACAAAACACTGAAATTCAACAGAGAAAAAAGAAAATCCGGGAGATACCCAGCCACAGCCAAGGCAACTCAGACACTAGGAAACAACAAACACTCCTCAGCAAGTAGAACCAAGAACCATGCATGCCGGCACCAACAGCACAGGAAAGCAACAATCAGAGTAAAGCAGAAGGACAACAACAGGAAGAAAAAAAAATTACAGATGACCCTCAAAACAATGCACCACAGAAAGAAAAATCCCTCTTCAGAACCCAATAATATGGACATAGAAGATTACATCTGCCTAACAGATAAAGAATTCAGAATTGCCATAATAAAAAAAATAATAGAATTAAATGAGAAGAACAAAGAACTGAGGAATACAAATGAAGAACTGAAAAATGAGAATGAATCCATAAAGAAGAAAATGAAGGAAATGGGGGATTTACAAACATTAGTAGAGAGCCATAAAAGTAGATTAAAACACATGGAGGAAAGAATAAGCACTCTGGAAGATAAAGATACTGAAAGAACCAAGACAGAAAAGGAAAAAGAAAAACAAAGGAAGAAGAATGAGGAAAAG
>PVIJ01016073.1:0-34007 GCA_004024925.1 Scalopus aquaticus
CACACACACACACACACACACACACACACACCCGCCCCAGCGAGCGCTCTCCAATGCGAGCTCGACCGGCCGCGCCCCCCGCCCGTGAGTGGACGGGCCCGAGGAGTTCGCACCACCCCCCGCCGAGCGCCCTCCCCGACCCCCCGCGGCGGCGGCGGCGGCGGAAGTGACGCGAGCCGGAAGCGGCGGCGCTCGGCTGCGCGGGGATTTTGGAAGTTGGCGGCGGCGGCGGTGAGTCTGAGGGAGGGCGCCGCGGCCCGGCGCGGGGCGGCTGCGAGGGGCCGGGGCTCCCGCCTCCCGGGAGCGTCTCCGCCCGCTTCTCCGCCCGCTCCGACGCCAGCTGCTCGCTTGGCGGCGTCTCTGCGTTCTCGGGGGCCCTGGCGGGAAAGCGGGCGTGTCCCCTGGTGGGTGCCGCCTTGACCTCGGGCGGCCCGGCGGGAGCTGGCTGCTGCCCCCCGCCGCCTCTGGTTGTGGCGAATTTCGCGCGTGTACCGGTGCCCCTCGCCGGGCGTCCCTCGCGCTGGGTCTGCCCCCGCATCCTCTGCCCGGGCCCTGGCGGCGGCGGGCTTGTAGGGGCAAGCCGGGCTCCCGGGGCCGGCGGGGCTCGGCTCTTTCTGCCGCTCGGCATCCTGCTGACCTGGGGGTAGCCCTTCCTCTCCGAACCCCAAAAGTTCTTCATCTAGGAGGGCTGGGCCGGCGTCTCGCCCTTCGTAGGGCTTCACCAGGTCCTCCGTTCAGCGCGTTTGTTGGACGCCTGTGGTGAGTTAGGGATCTGTGCTGCGTGCTGGAGAATCGGTGATAGTGTTACGGGGCAGGGAGGGGGCACCCCCAACCCCAGACCTGCCCCGGGCTAAATGGGTTCTGCCGTCCTCTGCATCAGTACGAAACATACAGGGCCTTTTGTGGAAAGAAACTAACACAGTTAGAAGAGACAGAGAAGGCGAATATATTAGCTGAGTCGAGCACCCAGTGCTGTCCAAGCCCTCGTGGGTACAAGTCCACCCAGACGGGACTGGCCCAGAGCAAGTCCGGGAAGCCTGCCACAGGTCTGGAACAGCTTTTGGCAGGGACCCACACACAGGGTCAGCAACGGCCAGACAATTCTGGGAGGAACCGAAACACCTTGCGGCAGGGACCCATCCAAAAGGGTCAGAAACAGTCAGACAGTTCTGGGAGGAACAGAACAAAATCAAAACCAGAATCAACACAGCCATCGTTCACCTCCCCACGCGTCTCTCACCCACATGTCTTTCAATCAGTGCAGGCCAGTGCAGCTTCTTTACAAGTCTCTGCTCCTTGGGCCTCTGCTGGCCTCCATCCTTCTTCCGTCTCCTCCTGTCTGTCTGTGTGTTCTGTCTCCTCTGTGTTTGTGTCTGTCTCTCTTCTCCAGCTGCTTCTATCCTGCTCAGTTCCACCCTACCTTGGGTGGGACAGGGAACCTGGGACACACCTTTTTTTCCTGGGGACCCCCCTGTTACAATAAAACCAGAGGTGGCCCCGGCATGGAGTTTATAGTTCAGTGAGAGATGAAGTTCTTAATCTAATTATATATTTTAAAGGATGGGGAGTGGGATTGCCTGGAAAGGATGGAATCGGGGAGCTTTGAACCTGGCCTGGTTTCTGGGCAAGTCTGAGTCGAGCTGAGAACTGACGGAGTTGTAGGAATTAACAGAGGTGGAGGACAGGACATGGACGGAGTATTTCGGTTACGGATGGGAAGCTGTTAGAGAAGAAAGGAGGCCAAGAGAAGCAGACTGTGTTCGGTGAATCTCGGCAGCAGCAGAGTGAGAATTGCGCCCTGAGACTGGAAAAATGGGTTTTTATAGGGTAAAGCTGCTGCTGGAATTTTTGGCCAGAGGGATCTTTAATGGGGGGAGGGGCTTCTGCCAGAGGGGGTCTGGTGGGGCTGTTTACTGCTGGGGGCAGGGGTCCTCGCTTACCTCTAGTTTGGCTTGTCTCTGGCCTGGCTGTGCGGGTGTTATAGGAGCCTCTGGGTGTGCTCATCAGAAATCTCGTGGGGCAGGTTTTCTTTTTTTTTTTCCTAGTAATTTGTATTTTCTGACATTGTTGTTCATTTTTGCACAGTAACTGGTCTCTCCCCTCGGTCGCAGCCCCGTAGCTCCCCCGCCGCCACCGCCGGTCATCTGGCGCCACATTCCCTTGAGCTCTTCCCTCTCCTGTTTTTGTGCCCCTCCCTGCTGTACCCCCAGAGCTCTGGTCAGCCTGCTGGTCTTATCTTTTTCTTGACCTTTTGTTTGGTTTTCTATATTCTGCATATAAGTGAGACCTTCTGCTGTTTATCTTTTTCCCTTCTCACCAGGTTAGCATAATCCCTTCCAGCTGCATCCATGTTGCTGCAAATGACATGAGTTTGTCTTTTTTGATTGAGCAATACATACAGCTTTTATTTTGGTTGTTGCATGTGTTGGCTGTTGTAAATAGTGCTGCAGTAAACATAGGAGTGCAGGTTTCCTTTCAAATTTGTGTTTTTGTGCCCCTTGGGTAGATTCCTAGGCGTGGAATCTCTGAGTCATGTGGAAGTGAAAGGTAGAAGCAGGTAGAAAAGACAGGAGAGGCAGGCAAATGACTCAAGTCTTTATTATTACTGCGCGAGGTATTATTATTTCTTTATTACTGCTGGCGAGGGTTACAGACCCCTAGGGTGAGGTCAGCAAAGTCTCGCCCTGGGCCAAGTGGACAGAACTTACATAGGGTGGTGCTCAGCCAAGGGGGTCTGTGAGGAAACTTCGGTTATGCGGGAAGAAGTTAATTTTTCTCTCAGTCCCTCTTACCAGGGTGGTACATCTGGTGTTCAGGTGAGGCTGACCAGGGTGTGGGCGCCGTGGTGTCGAGGAATTGCTTTCTGTATGTTACTTCCTGCTTAGGTGACTAAGAGACCATCATGGCTTCCCTGCTGCCAAGCCAGGCTCCGGCCTAACAGGAAGCTCCATTTTTAGTGTTCTGAGGGTCCTGCACACAGCTTTCCAGAGTGGCGGACCAGTTTGCATTCTCACCAGCAGTATAAGAAGGTTCCTTATCTCCACATCCTCTCCAGCTTCTGTTGTTTCTGTTTTTTTTTAAAAGATATTTATTTATGCATACTATGAACTGGGGTGTAGGCCAGAGGTGTGGGGGGTGAGAGGATTCACCGGAGACAAAGTGAGGAGCAGAACAGACAGACTGACTGAAGTACACTGCTGAGGGGAGCAGCGGGGAGACAGGAGAGGTCTGCTGCCCTGTGGGAAGCTCCCTTGCCGGGCATCAACTGGTGCTGCAGTGGCTCTGGACAGCTTCATGGTGCTGCGCTTAACCCTTTGGCGCCACCAGGGAGCCCCCCCACACTTTGTTTTTTTTTTTTAACGTGGCCCATTCTCACTGGTGTGAAGTGGTGTCTCACTGTGGTTTTGATTTGAATTTCCCTGATAATTAGTGAGGTTGAATCTTTTTTCATATGCCTATTGGCTATGTGCATTTCTTCTTTGGAGAAGTATCTTTTTAGTTTTTCTGGGCAGGTTTTCTCCCACTCTGCATTTGTGCCTTCACTCCCAGAGCTACTCACTAAGTCCTGTCTGCCCAAAGTGACTCCATTGCATCTCTTCCTTTCCACACTCGAGTTGCCCCCCAGGACAGAATCCTGTTACCAACACTAACATGGCCCCCAGTTGGTCTAGTCTGCTTTTTTCCTTATTCCCTTCCCACTTTGATCTACATGCTCATGCCAGATTCACTTTCCTCAAATACTATTTCAGATTGTCTTTTGCTCCAAAAATTTTGGTTGCTTTGTTATTTACAGGTAGATTCTGTAAGCTGGCATTCAAGCCCTTGCCCGGCGTGTACCCTGCCTCGTACCTGTCTCGCCTTCCTGTGGACCCCCCCCTCCCCCGTAGGGACTGTCTGCTGCAGGCAGTTTACTCATTTTCCCCAGATAGGTTTTTCAAATTCTCATATGTATGTTGATGATACTTTCTTCCCAGGGGTGTATAATGTACACCAACTGGTGTCTTGACTATCTACAAAAAATATATAAGAAGATGTGGGCTAATGAAACCACTTGATTAGAATCCAAGTTCCTAACAAGGAAATTCCAGAGAATTCTGGAGATTATTTTGGCTGGGAGAAGAATCACCTGTTCATACTAGTTAGCAGAACTTTGTTTGATGAGGGTTCACGAGTACGTTATCTGCAATATGTGTGAGATACTCAGTTAATAGGAAAGGGGGGCGGAGATCAGGCTTCAATACTTCTGGAAATTTCATCCAGCTCTGTTATTTTTTCCTTTATAGCTCCCTGATATGTGCAACAATGGACCAGAAAATTTTATCTCTAGCAACAGAAAAATCAGCAGACAGACTACAGGAATTTCTTCAAACCCTGGAAGGAGATGATGTGAGTAATAGGAAGCTTGTTCTGCTGAAAATTCGTGTCAGGCACGATGATAAACTCAAAGGGCATGTTAGAGAAAGTTTCATGTTCTGCTGCTTCATCAGCTCCTTACCCGTAGGAGACAAGAGACAAGGTCAATTTGATAATAACTTATAAAGAAATGGGAGAGAAGAGAAATGGACAGTTTATGGGCATGTGTGTGTTTAGATGACTGCATGACATTTGCAACACACATAGCCAACTGTACGTATATAAGCAAATTACTGTACTTTTATTGTTTTTAGGACACTCTCATCTGAAAGTAATATCCAAACTATAGTTGATGTGAGACGTTAGATTTGCCTATTGATGCATCTTTATATTTTTATAAGGAAAATAAATTCGTAAGCACTACCACACATAAGCCCTAACCTTTCCGTTCTAGTGGAATTGTTTATAGTAGGGTATGGTTGAAGCAGTTGTGAAGCTATCCTAGGTGTGTTCTAGGATGTGCTGCTCTTGGGTGTCATGGCTCGTGTGGTGGTGGGAGGGACACTGTGGGCGGCGGGAAAACAAGAAAAAACCCTGTGTGCATAGACTAGAAATAGAGATACTGCTTTGAACCTAGGTTTCTCAAATTTATATATATGTGTGTGTGTGTGTATATATATATATGCGCTTGTCTATTTGTATTGGTGGGTATATACATGCATCTGTTTCCTAGCTCTGCCCACTGATGTGACAAAGATGTCACAGTAGCAACAAACACACCCCTCACCCAGGGCTCTAGGAACCATTCCTCACTAGAAGGCACGAGGCCTTCTGGAGAAATGGCTGATTTTGCAGGTGGGCATAATGGATATAAGATGAGCCTAGAATGCTGTGTCTGCCGAAAAGTGAAGTGCTCAGAAAACGATGGGGTCATATCACAAGGACAGAGCCAGCTTGAAGGGACTCCCGTTGGCCAACCCTGGGACTGCTTGATCATTAAAATAAGTCCAATTATGAATTATAGGCCACTGAAAAATAGACATTCATGAGTCCATACTGATAATTGAAAAATGGGAGGGGGGGTGTCTCAGAGGGCTCGAATTAGAAAATGATTTTTTCACCGTCATGATAAAGATTGATGGGTCTCCCTGGTGGCACAATGGGTTGGGTCACAGCACTGTGAAGCTGTCTGCAGCCACTGCAGCATGAGTTCGATCCCCGGCCGGGGAGCTCCCCACAGAGCACAGCAGCCCTCTCCTGTCTCGCCCACTGCTCCCCTCAGCAGTGTGTTTCAGTGGATCTGCCTGTTCTGCTCCCGACTCTGTCTCTGGTGGATCCTCTTACACCCCCCCCCCCACTTCTGGCCTACACCCCAGCTTGTATGCCTAAATAAAAAATTAAAAAAAAAAGAAGAATCAGACAAGAAGCATAAGAGAATGCTAACTCCAGAAAATTTTTTTATGCTTTTCCTTTGAACTACTTTTATTTTTTTTCTTTTAAGTATCTTTTTTTTTAAAAGATTGATTTATTTATGAATCTAAGAGCTGAGGTATTGGCCAGAGGTGTGGGGGGTGAGACAATTCACCAGAGACAGAGTGGGGAGCAGAACAGATGGATCTACTGAAATACACTGCTGAGGGGAGCAGCAGGCGAGGCAGGAGAGGTCTGCCGGGCCATGTGGGAATCTCCCCGGCCGGGCATCGAACTCGCGTCACCGCTGCCAGCAGCTCCACAGTGCAGCGCTTAATTGCTGCGCCACCAGGGAGGCCCCCCCCCCCATCCTTAGTTATTATGTCTCTGTCTCTGTCTCTAGTTTCCTTGGGTTGGGGGTGTGTGTGTGTGTGTGTGTGTGTGTGTGTGTGTGTGTGTTCCTTTCCGCTTCTCTGCTATAAACTGAGCCAGATTGCCATGTTCCTCTTCTTCGTCCTTGCATCCCTAGTGCTTAGGAAAGAGAACATGCTAAAAAAGGTATTTGTTGAGTATATATTCCCAGGAACACAGGTCAATACCCAGGGCTGATTAAATACTCAGTGTTTGTAGAGTGAGTGTATAAGTAAATTTCAGTTCTGACACACCAGCATCATATTAAGATCTATCCTGCTCTAGTTATAAATACCATAAATACAAATATATTTGTGATCCCTGAAGTCTCGAATGATTTGAACCTGACAGCTGAGTGTTTTCATCCCGCGAATTTAGCTTGTTGGGTCAGCGAAATTGTGCGGTTTCCCTTTCTTTGATTGCAGCTGGCTGATCTCCTGCAGAACCAGGCATTGAAGGGAAAGGCTGCCGGGGCCCTCCTGAGAGCCATCTTCAAAGGTAGTAATAATTAAAGCCACTTCTCCTTCCCCTGGGTTCATTGTTAGATTTGTTTACTTTTGGCACACATTGTTATTTTTCTAACTATTTGAAGCCCCCGCTGGGACATTTTCTTTGTATTTGGGGTTCTGCAGATCTAGCTAAAGCAGCAATCTCTTGTCTTGTGGATTTGAACCATTTTACTGAATGGGCTGAAGTAGCTACCTGAGATTGTATTGCTGGTTTGGGCACCTGTAAATTATACACTTTATGACATCTGCTTTGGTTTCCTTGTACTTTTAAAATTGTGGAGAAAACAGAAATGTTGAGTGCTTAATCTGCTGAGCAAGAGAGGGTCTGGGGACTCTTCAGGGTACCTTATGTAGAGATTTTTTTAAAAAAGATAAATAAAATCCTTAAAAAAGAGATTTATTTATGCATACAAAACCTGGGTTGTAGGCCAGAGGTGCGAGGAGTGAGAGGATTCACCAGAGGCAGAGTGGGGAGCAGAACAGGATGGATCTACTGAAGTACACTGCTGAGGGGAGCAGTGGGGAGACAGGAGAGGTCTGCTGCGCCCTGTGGGTCAGCTCCCTGGCCGGGGATCGAACTCATGTTCAATGGCTGGTGAAAGGTCGACAGTGCTGAGACTCAACATCTGTGCCCCCAGGGAGGCCCCCGTTGTCTTGTTTATGCCGTCCGAGTGGTACTTCATTGTTGTACTGAGTCTTTGGTACATTTACTGGCTTTTTATCTCTCTTTAGAGAAATGTCTAATCAGATATTTGCACTTTTAAAAATTGGGTTGTCTTTTTATTGTAGAATAATTGTATGAACTATTAAAATAGCAATTTATTTTAAACTAATTTTTAAAATTAGGCTGTAATTGCTCTCTGTATTTTTAAAGATTTATTTTTTATTTATACATACAAGCTGGGGTACAGGCCAGAGGCGTGGGGAGGCGAGAGGGTTCACCAGAGACAGAGCAGGTAGCAGAACAGGCAGATCAGAAATACACTGCTGAGGGGAACAGCGGGCGAGGCAGGAGAGGTCTGCCGCGCCATGTGGGATTCTCCCCGGCCGGGCGTTGAACTCACATGGCCGCTGCCGACAGCTCCACAGCACAGCGCTTAACCACTGCGCCACCAGGGAGGCCCCCATTTTACTGTTTTTAAATGACAATGTGTACAAGATGACTTTTTTCCTGCATCTTCCTAATTATTTCTTCTTATATTCGCCCTTTGCCTTTCTTGGTGAGTGTTGACTTTGCGTTCTAGGGTCTTTTTGCGATTTTGTCCAGTTGTAGTCTAGCGATGGCCCCGTGCTGGGGTGGACGCCCGCAGGGCAGCTGTGCCTCTCGCCTCTCTTGCTGCGCACGTCCGTGTGGAGGCCGCATTTCTTCCTGGGAACCTGGGCCGCTTTGCCAGTTTGCTGCGCTTTCTAGTGTCCTCACATAACCTGAGCTTCATTGTCCTTCCGGGCTGAGCCTTGTGCTTCCGTCTCAGCTCTTTGGGAAGAGGGAAGACAGTATCTTCTGTGAGCGTGGCACAGTGCACTGAAGTGCCTTTTACGGAGGGATTGAACTTCATTTTGGCCACTGATTCTTCAGCTACCACCACAAAAGGGAAGAGTTGTCGCTCCCCGTTTTTTTTTTGTGTGTGTGTTTTTTTTTAAAGACTTATTTATTTATACACACAAGAGCTGGGGTATAGGCTAGAGATGTGTGTGGTGGAGGAGGATTCACCAGAGACAGGGAGGGGAACAGAACAGGGGAGTTGACTGAAATCCACTGCTGAGGGGAGCAGCGGGGAGACAGGAGAGGTCTGATGTGTTGTGTGGATCAGCTCCCTGGCCTGGGCTCTGAACCATAGCTTCATAGTGATGAGACTTAACCCCTTGCACCACCAGGAAGGCCCCCTCTCCCCAATTTTATTTTTATATTTTTTAAAGATTTATTGATCTATGCATACAAGAACTGGGGCCAGAGTTGTGGGGTGTTGAGAGGATTCACCAGAGACAGAGTGGAGAGCAAAACAGGTGGATCTACTGAAGTACACTGCTGAGGGGAGCAACGGGTGAGGCAGTAGGGTCTGCTGCGCCCTTTGGGTCAGCTCCCTGGCTGGGGATCAAACTCGTGCTGCAGTGGCTTTGGATAGCTTCATAGTGCTGAGACTTAACCCAGGGAGATTTCCCATCCCCATTTTTAATAGCACTCTTAAGAATTAATACCCTGTAAATGTGAGAGTTTATTTCTTGATTCCCAGTTCTATTCCCTTGACCTACATGTCTCCAAATGTTAGTTGAACAGTGTTGATTAGCACAGCTTTGCAGTACATTTTAAAATTGCTTAAGTGTGAGTGCTGGTCCATTGTGTTCCCATTTGAATTTTAAGATCAGCATACCAATTTCTGCAAAAAGAATTATAAGCTGAGGTATTGGTAGGGATTGTGTTGAATTTTAATGTGAATTTGGGAAGTATTGCTGTTTTGGTATGTGTCTTCCATTACATGGATATGTAATGTATTTCAATTTACTTTAGTCTTTTTTCATTACTTGGAACATTATTTTATAGTTTTCAGAGTACAAACCTTGCACTTTTTTTTTAAATTTACTGTAAATATTCTTTTTCTATTGTAAATAAAATAGTTTTTAAATTTAATCTTCTAAGTGTTCATTGCTAGTGTATGGAAATGGGGGTCATTTGTTTGTCTCTTATCCTGCAACCTTCCTTTACTTGTATATTAGCTCTTTAGCATGTTTATTGTGGATGCCTTAGGATTTTTTAGATGCAAGATTATGTCATTCATAAATAGAGATGATTTTACTTCTTCCTTTACAGTTTTGGGTGCCTTTTATTTATTTTTTACCTAACTATCCTGGTTGAAACCTCCATACAATGAATAGAAATGGCAGGAGGTAGACAACCTTGTCTTGTTCCTCATCTTAGAGGGAGGTCTTTGACTTTTCATCGTTGAGTGTGATGTTAGCTGTGGTTTTTTCCGTCGATGCCCTTTATTAAATAAAGGGAGTTACCATCTTTCTCTGGATTATTGAGGGTTTTTAGGGCATTGGGTATCAGGTTATTTAAATGTTTCTCCTCTGTCTACTAAGATGATCAGGTATTAGTAGTTTGATGATTCCATTTTCTAAATTAAACAGCAAAGCTGTTTCCCCCTGCCAAGTTGCCATTCAGATTTATAAGACTGTTTTCTTTGTCTCTGTACCACCCCTTAAAAACAATAAGGTTCCCCCTGCTCTGAGGAAACTGGAGCCCTTCGGAGACGCAAAATATACACTTGCTGTATCCAGTTGGTGGAATCCGGGGATTTGCAGAAAGAAATAGCCTCTGAGATCATAGGAATACTGATGCTGGAGGTGAGATGGGGAAAACCTTCTTTGGTTTTGGGTAGATTGGGTGAACTTACAGATAAATTTGTTGAGGGAGCAAACCCCTTAGGCGTGCCAGAGCTGGTCCAGCTCCTGCGGACAGTGAGGGCTGCTGTTACGGAGCAGAGGAGCAGGCAGATGCGTCACAAGCCACCTGCGTGTCTACATTTCTGGTCTCGTGAACACTTTCTCTTTGATGGGGTGGTGTGTCTGAGAACATCACTGTTGGAGAATTCTGACTTTTAAAATTCTTTGCAGGTATAAGTTTCTATTACAGCAGGCCGCACCCGCGGATGCCTGTAGGGCCAGATCTGGGTTCCAGTGTCCGTTCTGTTAATTCAGTAAAAGGCTGTTTCTCAAAGATATCAAACGTTTAGATTTCTGCTTAACATTTTCTTTATCCTGTGAACTTGTAGGTGCACAATTTTTCAGGACCATTGTTGGTTGAATTAGCCAGTGAGTTTGTGGGTGCTGTCAAAGAGGGCAGCCTAAAGAATGGGAAATCACTGGAGTTACTACCCATCGTTCTCGCTGCCCTTGCTACCAGAAGGGAAACTTTAACTTATGAAAAAGGTAGTTTTCTTTGAATTTTAATGGCTTTTTCTCTATTTAGCTAAGTTTATTTCTTAGTGTACTTTTTGCTTTATTAGGTGAACTGAGTGGAGAAGAATGTAAGAAGCAGTTGATTAACACCCTCTGCTCTGGCAGGTGAGTCTTTCTCCTTGATGTATAGAACTCTCTCAGGACCACAAGTGGCCAAAAAAAGAATTAGCACTTATTTCAGGAATTTATGTCACTGAAGTTTTTTTAGTCTTTTTTAAAAAAATTATTTATGCATACAAGAGGTGGGGTGCAGGCCAGAGGTGCGGGGGGTGAGACAATTCACCAGAGACACAGTGGGGAGCAGAACAGGCGGATCTACTGAAGTACACTGCTCAGGGGAGCAGTGGGCAAGACAGGAGAGGTCTGCTGCACCCTGTGGGTCAGCTCCCTGGCTGGGGATCGAACTTGTGCTCCAGTGGCTGCCAATAGCTTGATAGCGCTGAGACTTAACCCTGGCGCCACCAGGAAGGCCCTGTCTTGACTGTTCTTATCATAGCTGTATGAACATTACCAACTTAAGCACATATGATTGAGAGAGGTGTAAGTTGCGATATGTAAGCTCTGTGCGTTACTGTAGAACTAACTACTTCATGAAACTTGTATTCATGAAGAATGAGATCTTTAAAGACGTACCGTAGATGAAAAGCATTGTATCGTCAGTGAAATAAAGAGAATACTGAATTATTGAGTTACGTAATGCTATGATTATGCTTGGGTCTATCAGAAAGAACCAAAAGGAAATAGTTATCCAAGATATCTAAGCCAGAGATAAGTGTTTTATGAATTCTTTTTTTTTTTAAAGATTTATTTTTTTATTTATACATACAAGCTAGGGTACAGGCCAGAGGCGTGGGGCGGTGAGAGGGTTCACCAGAGACAGAGTAGGGAGCAGAACAGGCAGATCAGAAATACACTGCTGAGGGGAGCAGTGGGCGAGGCAGGAGAGGTCTGCCACGCCATGTGGGATTCTTCCCGGCCGGGTGTCGAGCTCGGGTCGCTGCTGCCAACAGCTCCACAGCGCAGCGCTCAATCGCTGTGCCACCAGGGAGGCCCACTTTATGAATTCTTGCATATGGTTCTTACATAAATGAAGGCATATATCAGTAGATGTATGTTGACCCATTAACTCATTTCTTTTTCATTACACAATGTTTATTCAATACACATTGTAACATACCTTGCTATTTCCATTTAATACTCTGCTTGTGGCAGCACTTACAACTGCATCATTCTTTGTAATAGTTATTCTGTTATTATTTGACCAGTCTCCAATTGTTATATTATTCATTTTTTTCTAAGAAGTCTGGTCATTTGGTTTTTGCTGTCACAGAAAGTGTTATATTAAATATCCTTATCTGTTTGGGTGAACTTTAGTAAGCATGTACACAAGATATTTTTCTAATAGTAAGTTGGGTGGGTGTGTGGGTTATGTGCTTTTTAAAAATAAATATGTATTGCCAGTTTCTCTGAGGATTGTATCAGTATACACTCCCGGAAACAGAATGTGAAGAGTGTTTGTTTTGTTCTCGTCATCACTGAATATCATCATGTTTTGATTTTGCCAGTCTGATAGGTTAAAGGCTGTTACTTCATTGTTTCAATTGAAAATTTTTTCATTACAAAATTAATTTTTAAAAAATGATTTTAATCATGCCGAATCAACTTGAAATGACTCCAAATTTTTTCTTCCTTACTAATTTTACAAAGTAATGTGTAAGTAAGTTAAAGTGAGATAAACTTTTATATCCTTTGTTATTTTCTTTAACCAGATGGGACCAACAACATGTAATCCAGCTCACCTCCATGTTCAAGTAAGCATTATTCCCTTTCTCTCTCTCTCTCTTTCTCTCTTTAAAGATTTATTTAGTTATGCATACAAGAACTGGGGTGTAGGCCAGAGGTGTGGGGATGATGGTGAGAGGATTCACCAGAGACAGAGTGGGGAGCAGAACAGGCAGATTAACTGAAATCCACTGCTGAGGGTAGCAGCGGGGAGACAGGAGGGGTCTGTTGCACTCTGTGGGAAGCTCCCTGGCTGGGGATGGAATTCGCGCTTCAGTGGCTGCCGGTAGCTTCATAGTGCTAAGACTTAACCCCTGCGCCACCAGGGAGGCCCCCCCTTTCTTTTTATATCCTATTAGGAACTGAAATGTAGGAAGTTCAAGCACTACTCTCCTCACCCTCAAGTAAACGTGTTGATACCTCTGTTTTCCATTATAGGATTTCCTCTCCTCTTTTTTGGTTTTGTTTGTAACTAATTTTTCCCCCACAAGGTGATTTTGCTTAGATAAAGTTATTGGTCTTTTTCAAGGTTCTCCATTAGAGAAAACAAAGACAAAAACAAAAGGAAAGTTACAATATTCTAATATTTCCCAAATTAGGCTCTGGCCTTGGACCTTAGTATCTTTCACCCACAGGGATGTCCCCCTGACTGCAGAAGAAGTGGACTTTGTGATGGAAAAAGTGCTGAGCGTGTTCTCCAAGCTTAACCTTCAAGAAATACCACCTTTGGTCTACCAGCTTCTGATTGTGTCCTCAAAGGTACAAATGAAAATACTTTCTCTCTTTAACTCTAGGGAGTGACACGCTAGGGCCAGTTAGCTTATTCACACTCTCGGTTTTCCTGCTGTGGCATTGCTGCCTTTTATTTCATGTGTGAAGTTTGGGCTAATGGAAAAGGTCTTGCTCCTCTTCCGAGGAAACTACATTTTCTCTTCTTCTATCACATTTTCTATGTGTGGCGCTAGAAGGGATAGTGGTCTCAGAAAGCGTTGACTGTAGACCCCTGAAACCTGGTGCTGAGATGTGTTTCACACCAATTTCAACATGAAAGTGTTCTGTAAATTCCCTAGTGTGACTCTAGGTTGTACTTTATATTTTGTTAATTTTGTACTCCGTGATCCTTTAAGCTGAAAAGTACTTTGAACTTGCTTATCTGACTCTTTGTGTGGGGACATCTTACCTATTTTATACTTTTTCAGGGAAGCAGAAGGAAGGTTTTGGAAGGAATCATAGCTTTCTTCAATGAGCTGGATATACAGCATAAGGAGGAACAAAGTGGTGATGAGTAAGTATTACAGACTAGAAATTTAATCATCCTTATAAATTCATCTTCTCATTGTGTATTTTAATTCATCATTATCTAATCTTTCAGTTCTACTTTTACCTCAGTATAGAACTTTCCTAGTCCTATGCTAGCTGTTCAGAAATAAAGTGAAAAGAAAAAAGTTCAAGTGTAGAGCAACCTTTTCAGCTGTTTCATTTGTCCTTCCTCAGAGAAATAGCAATAATTTTTTGTATGTTGCAGATTTAAAAGTAATTAAATGTATACTCTGCACCAAAAACTATCTGACCCAAAGACTACAGTGATGAACCAGTCAGAGCAGAAAGGTCCCTGCTCTCCTGGAGGTTAAATTTTAGTGAGAACAGAAAATAAATAAGCAACACCAAAACATTAGCGTGGAAGGTGCTGTGCAGATGTTCAAATGGATGATGTGATAGTGACAGCAGCTCCCCTAGACCAGGCAGTCAGGGAAGGCCTCTCTGAGAAGGTGCTGTTTTAATTGCAGCCTGAATGAGAAGAGCCTCAATATGTAGATCATGGAAGAGAAGGTTCTCAAGTCGTGGAGCAGTTAGCACACGGGCACACCCAGCATACATGTCCAAGAATGGACATTTTAAAGCTCATAAAGCTGCTTTTTTAAAGCAGTTCTTTGTAGAGTGCTTACTCTCTGCCAGATGCTGTTCTAAGTAAGCACTGTAAGCCTCATAACAACCCTATTTTGCCTCTTTTATGGATGTAGAGGCCAAGGCAGAGAGAGAAGAAATTTCTCAAGGTTATAAAGCGATGGCGGTGGGGTTTGAATCTCAGCAGTTTGGCTGCAGAATTCATGCTGTCAATCCTGGCGTGGCCGACGGCTTCTGGTCTACAGTGATTTTCATTTGTTTCACTTCTGTCAAAGGTGGCTTGTATTTTGGGTTAGGAAGGACTGACAGGAAAACAGGTGTGGGGTAAATAAATTCCATAAGTTTGATGTGTGTGGTGGTGTCCACATGGAGGTGCTGAGCAGGCAGGCTAGAGCTATAGGTAGAGTCAGGACTAGAGATAGAGTGGGAGGGACTAAGCACATAGAACTAAATGGGGTTGCTTAGAGCAATTGCGGGCAGAAGAGAAACCCAAGACTGAACTTCGAAGCATTCCTCTGTTTAAGGAAACTTAGCCAGCAAAACATATTGAGAAGAGGCCAATAACAGTGCCCCAGAAACTAAGAGAAGAAAGTGCTTCAAGAAAGAAGTGGTCAGCTGTGTCAAATCTGCTGCAACATTAATTGGGACAGGACTTGATTGCTGGTTTTGGCACCATGGAGGCCATTTTGTAACACTTGCAAGAATTGTCAGATGGCATTGGGGGTGGGAGGGGTGCAGAAGCCTAATTGAATTGGATTTGATTGGGAAGAGGTAAAGAAGTGGAAATAATGACTATAGATAGTTCTTTCAGGAAGTTTTATTGTAGAAAGGAACAGTGAATGAGGCAGTAGAATTTGTGTTTGCTCTCGGCCTCCTGTGAGGGCCCAAATAGGTTGAGTTGATCTGCTTGTATGTACATCTGGTCTCTTGCACAAACCATAGCTCATACTTTCCTCTCGAATCTTTCAGGCTGCTGGATCTTGTCACCGTGCCGTCGGGCGAACTGCGCCATGTGGAAGGCACCATTATTCTCCATATTGTATTTGCCATCAAGCTAGACTGTGAACTAGGCCGAGAACTCCTGAAACACTTAAAGGTAGCACGAGACCTTCTGGTAATCCAGGATCTCTTTATGAATCAGGGATGTTTGAGCTCAGGCATCTAATGCCTGTTAGTGAGTGACAGGAAAGCACAGGAGTATGGTGCTATGAGCCTGGGGATGGAGGGTCGTTGCTTTGCTCTTGGAACATAGAAAATACGTGATGTTACCACACTCTCAAAACCGCACTTTAAAACCAGACCTTAAATACTGTAGGTTTTTTGTTTGTTTTCTTTAAAGACTGTTTTGCAGGAATCTCAGAATCTAATCTTAGCTCCATTTCATGTGACCTTCAGCCTCAACCTCTGGTTCCCATTTATGCATTGGGGATATTAGCTATTTCTAGTAGTGGATGGGGTTTGATGAAGTCATTCATCATTGGATATTTGTGAGGTAGTAAGATAAAAATCAGATGTGTTATGAACCTTAAAATTAATATACAGATAAAGGATCTGTTTTTTTTCATTCAGCTTTTTATTTTGAAAAGTGTAACCCACAGAAATGCTGGAACCCTGGCTCTAGGAACACCCTTATACCCCATGTCCACCAGTTGCCTACGTGGCCCCTCTGCCTTATCTCACTTCTCAATGTTTCTCTCCATTTGAAAGTAAGTTGCAGAAATCATGACACTTATGGATGCCTGAATACTTGCGCATTTATCTCAGAATGAGGATAAGTCTCTCTTAAGTGAGGTTTTAAAGCATCCAGCCAGTTGTCGGGTGTCTGGCTTTGTTAGATTTGTCTGTTTCCTCATGATTGGATGCAAAGGACCATCTTGGCAAGAATGCCTTCTAAGAGATCTCATATGCTTTCCCTTGGAAGGTTAGCTCGCTTCTGCAAGGGGCTGGGTGCTACTTCAGACTTCGCGGGGCATCTGCTCTCAGAGCTTCCTCAGCTCAACATGGGCACTGAAATTTGAAATTTTTTTTTAAGATTTATTTATTTATGCATAAAAGGTGGGGTGCAGGCCAGAGGTGTAGGGTGGTGAGAGGACTCCCCAGAGACAGCGTGGAGAGCAGAACAGGTGGATCTGCTGAAACACACTGCTGAGGGGAGCAGCGGGGAGACAGGGGAGGTCTGCTGCGCCACGTGGGTCAGCTCCCTGGCCAAGGATCGAACTCGTGCTGCAGTGGCTCTGGACAGCTTCATGGTGCTATGCCTAATCCATTGCGCTACCAGAGAGGTTCTGTAATTTGAATTTTATTTAATTTTCATGTATCAGGAAATAATTCTTTGATATTTTTCCAACCAACAATTAAAAATGCAAAAACCAGTCTTGACTTGCGAGCTGTCCAAAAACAGGCAGCGCCTTTTCCCGGCCCGAGGTCCCAGTGTGCTGCCCCCTCCTCCTCTGCGCGGCGCCGGGAGGCTCACGGCGCCAGGCCATGCTGCCGTTGGTGACCCGGGATCAGTTGGTTACGGTAATGACCGTCTGTCCCGTAAAGTGTTTCCCTTTGCAAGCAGAAAGCAGTCCTCAGAGCTGTGCCCGGAGGTCATGTGAAAACCCTTTTCCTTGGCAACCCCTCGCACAGTGGGTTCTGTTTTCCCATCTGCTTAACGGATGGTTCTTGACCCAAATCAGGAATTTTCCTGGGAGTTGCAAAGTTGTAGAATTAAAGAAAAACTTTAAAAAATGTAATTCTGTCATTCTTTCTGTATTATTGGCTGTCTTCTGTGCAAAGAATCTCCCCTCCCTATTATTTTAGCATAATTGGTATTTACGAACCTTTGAAAATTCAGTATATTCATTGTGCATTTCTGTCATTTGTTTTGATGCTCGGAGTGACCCAGATTTGACCCCTTGGGTCCTTCCGGTTGGCTTATTGTCCTGACATGACTCCCGCCAGCCTCTGCGTTCAGTGGCACAGGCTGCCCAGGCTCCCCCGTACTTTGCCCGTCCTGAGTAGGAGCCATTTCTCTCCGGAGCCCCCATCCCTGGTGTAGGAAAAGACAGAGATGATGTGGGAGCTAGATTTAAAGCTCCGTTATCTTCTCTAATCTGTTTACTCTTTTTATTTGGGTTTATAATATGTGTATTCCTGTCTTTCCAAGCTCTGTTTTTTAATTTGGTGTTGTGTGGGTCTTCTTCATTCACCTCTGATTTTATATAGTTCTATATTCATTTTTTCTTTTATTTTGATACTTGAGTATCATTTAGGCCTCAAAGACCTGTTTTTAAAACTTTACTAAGGTACAGTGTATGTAAAATTCACCCATCTTCACTGTACAAATCAGTGATTTTTCCTCAGTTTACCTAGAGCGGCAACTGACACCATAATCCAGCGTTAGTACATCCTCGTCGCCCTCTCCGATCCCTCAAGCTGTTGCAGTTAGTCTGCAGCCCCGGTCCTGGCCCCCACCGACCCGCCTTTCCTGGACTTCTGAAGGTGGCTCCATGCAGGATTGTTCTTTTGGTGTGACTTCTCATGACCCATGCTGTTTTCAGGTTTCATCCATGTTGTAGCAGATGTCAGAATTTCACTTCTCCTCACTGTTGAATTGTATCCCACTGTCTGCATAGACCAGTCTGTTCAGGTGTCAGCAGTGTTTGACGTTGAGTTGTTCACCCTTTTGGGCTGTTAGAAGTAATGCTGTGGTAAACATGCAAGACTTTGCACGTGTTTTCATTTCCTCTAGGTTCAATTCCTAGGAGTGGGATTTCTGGGTTGTGTGATAAACTTATGTTTAAAGTTGTTTGTTTGTTTTTTTTTAAGATTTATTTATACATACAGGAGCTGGGGTGCAGGCCAAAGGTGTGGGGTGGTGAGAAGATTCACTAGAGACAGAGTGGGGAACAGAACAGGCGGATCTCCTGAGATAACACTGCTGAGGGAGCAGTGGGCAAAGCAGGAGAGGTCTGCTGCGCCATGTGGGAACCTCCGTGGCTGATGGATCGAGCTCACATCGCTGCTGCCGACAGCTCCACTGTGCAGCACTTAACCACTGCGCCACCAGGGAGGCCCCATTTTTTTTCTTATAGAAATTATGCATTTAGTAGTAGTAGCTATGAAATCTTTGCCTAAACCAAGGTCTTAAGGATTTTCTGTGTTCTCCTTCAAGGTTTTATAGTTTTAGCTCTTACAATCATGGGTCTCTGACCCATTTAAGGACTTGCTGTGTTATACTTTGAAGATGTCATGACTTCTTTTTGATTTACCTGTTCTAGGACGGACAGCAAGGAGATTTCAGTAACAATATATGTCCTTTCAGCATTGCCCTCCTGCTCTCTGTAACAAGAATACAAAGATTTGAGGAACAGGTACTTATTAACAACTTTCAGTTTCTTTCTATGGCTCATAGGAAGTCAAGAGGCTGTTTTCTAATCATTCTTCCCAAACAATTCTGGCCCCATGCTGCCCGCAACAAGTTCCTCTAGGAGACTTCCAGGCCCACACTGTTCTTATGGGTTTTTGAAGCCTTCTCTGCTTACTTGGTTTATGCCTTCATTTCCAGTTGTGTGGTAAACCAGGTGGTGGGGTAGGAGAGCAGAAATTTAGCAGGATATTTACCTGTTAAGTTACTAGGTTGTAACTTTCCAAGAAATTGTTCCTGATGGAGTTGTAATTAACTAAAACAGGTTAGTTACAAGGATGAAAATGCAAAATCCTTTACTATTTTAATCATGTTTACGGGTTGTGAGTAATATTCATATTGATTTTTAGTCCTTTTTCTCTCTCTCTTTTTTTAAAGATTTATTTATTTATGCATACAAGCTGGGGTACAGGCCAGAGGTGTGGGGCGGCGAGAAGGTTCACCAGAGACAGAGTGGGGAGGAGAACAGGCAGATCGACGGAAATACACTGCTGAGGGGAGCAGCGGGTGAGGCAGGAGAGGTCTGCCGCGTTATGTGGAAATCTCCCTGGCTGGGTGTCGAACTCATGTCGCTGCTGCCGACAGCTCCAGTGTGCAGCGCTTAACCACTGCCCCACCAGGGAGGCCCCTTTTTCTCTCTTAATGAAGGCCCATCTTCAATTCTAAGTTCCCACTGGCAGTCATAATTTTTGTATCAGACTCAGTGAATGGTTGTAGGGATGGGAGTGGGTTACAGCAAGTAGGATTGAGATTCTATAGCGTGGGCTATTGTTTTTACCTCATTTTCCTATTTCTTTCATTATATTAGGTGTTTGACTTTTTAAAGACTTTGGTTATAAAAAGCTTTAAGGATCTTCAACTTCTCCAAGGATCAAAATTTCTTCAGAATCTAGTCCCTCCCAGACCGTGTGTTTCAGCCATGATCTTGGAGGTGGTGAAGAGTAGGTGAGTTGGTGAACCATGTTCCAGTAGGTTCATAAGCTGTCTAGTGTCAGAAAATGTAATGTGGGGCCGTCCTTACGCCATCAGGACCCTGGTCACATAACTGTGGACTTCACCTGTCAAGGTTCAGTCCCTTAAAGTTGGTCGAAGTGGCTTTTTCTGTCTTGAAAAGTCCTTCAATCCTGAGACCTGATTTCTTGGCCAAATACAAAACTGAAATATCTTTACTCCTTTTATGGTATTACGACTTTTTACTGGCCTGATCTATATTGACCTTTAGATGAGTAAAAAAATTTTCAGCTTTGTTGAAATTTGGGGCTGATGATTGTAATTAGCAGTTTTACAGAGTCGACTAGCAGTTTTAGATAAATCCATTTAAAGTCAAGTTGAAAAGACTGGTAACCATGCTGATTATTATTTTAATTTTAGGATATGCATTAGCTGGGTAATAATCTTTATTGTGTGATGCTTTTTCTATGGATTAAATATATTTTTCAAATTTCATTATTTAAACCATAATTTAAGGTAGACCTCAGTTCAGATTTGGGGATTCTGATTTACATTGGATTTTCATGAGCTGCACATAGGCACATCAGAGACTGGAGCCCACTGTTTCTGAGTGGCTCACCCAGTGGTAGGCTTGGAAGCCCCTTGTCTTCTCAGTATGTGGTGGTTCTTTTTCTTGCAATTTGTAGTTGTATTTCCAGTGTTCTCCCAGCCCAGGCTCTTCCTTTTGGACTAAAGGAACAGACATCAGCTAACCGGGAAAGTCCTGGAAGTCTCCAGCAACTGTAGCACCTGCAAACAACTTAATCTCTACTTGGACTGGAATGGGCAGTTGCCACCATGTAGGACCAGAGCTCACCATGTAGGGAGGGAGCTGAGTGGCATTACAGACCCCCAGAAGAGTACTGGTTACTTGCAAGCTGGTCCTAGTCGGTCAGTTAGCATCTAAATAATTTATTGTACATTTTATGTGATTTTTTTTTTTGAGGCTTATTACCGTTTGGTGGGGTTTTTTTGTATTTCAACTTAATATTTGCCTATTAATGTTAAAAGTTAATTTGTAATTAGGGTTCATTAAGGCATTTCTACTGTAGCATGATGTAGACTTGAACAACCTTCTGTTCTACAAAATTATACTAAACAGGGTTTGTGGGGAAAATTGAGTCAGACAGACTTAAAACATGCTCAGCTTTGTAATGAGAGCAGAGATATGTTATCACATCCATAACATAAAAGTTCTGCTACAGTAAGCATAGGACTTAGCCTACACGACAGATGAGGTAACCTGGAGAGGGCCACTAAGGCGTGCCAAGGCTGGATAGTAGGGCGATTGCACCAATGTTGGCAGAATACACATGAGCACTTCTAAGACATCAAAATGCTGGGACTCAAACCATGAGAAAGGAAGTGGGGCCGCAGCAGTCCTGCGTGGGGTGGGAAGACAGGTGCGTGTGCTCAGTCCGCTACTTTGGTCCCGGTCTTGAGTGTGAATAGCATTAAAAATTTGTCCGAACGTTTGTGAGAATGTCACAACTATGTCCTTCATGCTCCATGGGAACTTGCTCTTTGGCGCGTGTGTGTAACTGCCGTGTAGATAGAGAGACGTGACCTGGTGTGTGCCCATTGGTGTAGGTATAGCTATGTTACGTGAGCATAGTGCTTCCAGCAGAGTTTGTGATATTGGCAGTATAAAATCGTGATGCCTCTGCTTTACAAAGTTGTCTGTAGTGTCAGCTCATATTTTTGAAACCAAATCATTCATCAGATCATGCTATAAATATGGACAGGAAGTAAATATGAATAAACACATGCGCGTAAGTAGCCGTGCTGTCAGATGTGCTGAGCGCATGCACAGTTCAGCCTCGTGCTCGGCTCTATGAATAAAAATATGACTAATACGGTTCCACCGTAGAGTCTCGGTGTAGGGAGGGGGCAGATTTATAGACACACGGGTGTTACTGCATCATGGGGGACAGAAGCAGCATCAGAAACTTCTGGTCATGAGGCCTGAAGGGCAGTCTCACACAGTCAGTGTTTGAAAACACCCAGCGTCTCCCGTGCGTATTTTTGGCATTCTGTAGTTCCTGGAGCTTCCCAGAGTTCGGTGCATCACTGGCGTTTGCTCGCCTTCCACCCCGTTACCGCATGTCCAGGAACTTAGCGTGCTGCCCGGTGAGGGGGCTTAGAGGGAAAGCTTAGGTCACGGGCATCTTGACTCTCCAGGTCAAGTTTGGGCAGTGTGTGACTTGGCAGCCCATGCAAGTAAGGTGTCTACTGAGCCTGTCTTTAATAAACTCTGTCTTCTTGCAGCGTCCATAGCTGGGATCATGTCACTCAGGGCCTCGTTGAACTTGGCTTCATCTTAATGGATTCATATGGACCAAAGAAAATTTTTGATGGAAAAACTATTGAAATCAGTTCAGGTCTTTCTAGAATGCCAAACCAGCAGGCATGTAAGCTGGGAGCTGATATCCTGTTGGAGACTTTTAAGGTGAGACGCCAGTTGACCGCCATTCCCCAATTCTGTTAAATTACGTTACAAACAGGGCATGACACTTGCCTGGGAGTTCAGGTGACAAGGAGACCTGAGCTGGTAGCAGTTCCTGGGAACAGAGGCTGGCATAGTATTGAAATATTACAGATCCAGTTTGGCACATTATTTACTTTTTTATTCTTCATTTTATGTAAGTTTTCCATACTAGTTTCAGTTGTATCTGGCCATTTCTTAGAAGATTGGATGTAATTTAGTTTTCTCATGATTTTCTCTTCTTCTAGTAGTAAATCATTCCTGGGTTTTTCTTTTTTTAATGCTATTCCCCTACAAAAAATTGTCTTTCAGGTTGCTGTAAGGCATTAAGCTTGAAGAATGGTGTTCATTGGCTCATTGTTTTTGAAGAAAACCCAAAATGGAGAATTTACATTTTAGAAATTCATTACCGTGTTAATAATTATTAGTAATTTCTAAGACAACTTTCAAAAATTCATTTCCTTCAAGTAAAAAAAAGAAGTTATCTGAGACGAAGCAACTTTGACTTGATGGTGATCCCTTTAAGTCATCTTCGTGACACCCTGCTGTGTAGGGTAGCGGCGCCCGAGAGCGCCTCCGAGAGTGTTGCTCAGGGCCAGCTTACACGTGAGAGTAGGGCTCTGCTCCAGAGCTGCGCCGCGAGGCCACGCGCTCGTCCTTGGAAGCTATGTGTTCCAGGATACAGAGGACTCTAACCTGACTTAAAATGTTCTCAGAATAAGAGACCTCCTTAAGTGGTTTTTGTTTTTAAATTAATATTTTTAAAGTTTAAATAGTTCTGCTTGATTTCACATAGGTTTTGGCTTTGTCCAGACATCTCTAGAGTGAATAATTTACCCCTAAGTTTAACGCATAGTCTCCCAGTAATCAAATTTAAGACAAGTTTAAATTAAGTGAAAGTTCAAACAGGCCTTTTTTTGTAGGCAGTTGCTGTGCTTAACTGAGAAAGGGGTTGGTGAGGATTTTTTAGGTTTCCAGAAATTATGATGGACCTTTAAAATTTGAAGTTAAAGTTAGGTGTACTGCTAGAAACATGGATGTTGGCGTGTCATGGACACCCAGGTAGACCCGCCCTACGTGGCGCTGCACCCCGTGTAGCAGAGCTTGTGCGTGGGCCGTGCTGTAAGACAAAGCAGGTGGGGCCCAGCGTGGGGTCGTCTGGACATGGCGGGAGGGCAGAGCAAAGTGGCGGTTTCTCCACAGGACTCCGGGTACGTTTGTCTTTGAGTCAGCAGTTGAGTCTTACCCATATCCAGGTTGCTCGTTGTGTCTGTCATGCAGCGGCGAGCTGGAGGTGACCAGAGGCTGTTTTACTGATTTTTTTATTCTTTTTCAGATCCATGAGATGATTAGACAAGAAATTCTGGAGCAGGTCCTCAACAGGGTTGTTACCAGAACATCCTCTCCCATCAGCCACTTCTTAGGTTTTTTTTTATTTAAAGATTTATTTATTTATGCATGCAAGGACCGGGGTGTAGGCCAGAGATGTGGGATGGTGAGAGGATTCCCCAGAGACAGAGTGGGGAGCAGAACAGGCGGATCGACGGAAATACACCACAGACTGCCCATTGTCCTCGGGGTGTGTCACCCCCTTTCCTGTCCTTTGCCTCCCGCTTCTTCCCCCCCCGTAGCCGGCCTTCTTAGCTCTTCGTGCATCTGGGTCTTCTCTTTCAGAACCTAGTTTAAATTCCTTCTCTTTGTTTTCCTAACATGTTCATAGTGATAAGTTATAGTAATGACTTCATATTTAGACAAGGTGTTTTTTCCGTAAGTTGATGACCAGATGTTAAAAATGTTATTTTTCATCATTTGTAATCTTGTCACAGTTCACTTAACAAAGTTTGGTTAGCTTTCAGTGACAATTATCTTCAGACTATGAGTCCCCCCACCCCCCGAGAATGGGAGAGGGGTCACTTCACTGCAGCTAGAATGTATGGCGCAGAAGTTCATGCAAATAAGGCGTGCTGGCAGTGTGGTCATCTAAAGCATGTTGAACAAAAGCAAAGGACAGATGCACAAACTTGCTACTGCTTAGATCACTGCAGCTTCTTTTAGTGATTTCAGAACAAAATAAGGGCCTCTCTGGTGGCCTAGGGGGTGAGTCTCAAGGCCATCACCACTGCAGCCTGAGTTCATCCCTGGCCAAGGAGCTGACCCACAGGGCGCAGCAGGCCTCTCCTGTCTCGCCTGCTCTTCCCCTCAGCAGTGTATTTCAATATATCTCTCTGTTCTGCTTCCCACTCTGTCTCTGGTGAATCCTTTCACTGCCCCCCACCACACACCTCTGGCCTGCACCCCACTTCCTCTACACAAAAAAAAAGTGCCTAAAAGAAACAAAAACACTCTGCTGCTTTCTGAGCAATAAACCACATTTGAGGTTATTAGATATTTGTTATTCTGTATTTACCTCTTTCATCTCTTTCATTCATTTTTAAAAAGTTTTTGTTTCTTGGCTTCCAACTAAAAGCATTTGAAGGTAGAACGACCATGTTTTATGCTTCCGTTGTGTATTTCTTATAGGCCCATATTAACACTTGCCCATAATGAAAGTTCATAAATACTTTCGCTTGGCTGTATGAAGACTGTATGCAGCTTGACTGGGCAGTGTGATGGATTTCTTCTCTCCTTCCGGTTTAATTTTTGTCGGCATGACTAGCACAGACAAGTGTCCGAGTATCCTGGTCACGCTGACTGGGGGAAAGTGTAGACTCTCGGGAGACATTTATACTGCAGTATAATTGACATATTTGAGAAGGGAAACAAGAATAGTTATGCCATTTCCTTCCCTGTATTTATTTTCCTTTTGTTTGAAGTATCTTTAGTTATTAGAGGCAACTGACTAGAAATTTCTCTTTTTTCAGACTTGCTCTCAAATATCATCACGTATGCACCCTTAGTTCTTCAAAGTTGTTCTTCTAAAGTCACAGAAGCTTTTGATTATTTGTGCTTTCTGCCCCTTCACACTGTGCAAGCGCTGCTGAAGGCCGTGCAGGTAAGTGTCTGACTCCTAAGGGGCTTGCCAAACCGAGGTTGAGCTAGCAATGGAAGTCTGATGTCTGAGATAGCCTGTTTCGCTTGATTCGAAAACATAAAACTTTGTATTAAAGAGTTTAGCACTGAGTTCAGCTGTTTCCCAAGTTTACCCTTTCTTCATAGCATTACTCTCCGTTGGCTTATTTTCATTTGTGAAGTAATTGAAATGCTCTAGAGTATTTAGAACAATAGACGAAGTCATTCGCAGCTAATTTCAGTTTCATGTTTGAGATTATACTATTGTCATTAGGAAGTATAATAAACATTGAAACACATATATAAAACAAAATCAAAGTCCCCTGTGTAAGCCAGATGGTAATGGTATTGGACAGAAGTGAGCTAAAGCTAAAAAATGTGTTCTGTTTTTACCTACTGATTCTTCCTCGTTTAGCCCCTTCTCAAAGTCAGCATGTCAATGAGAGACTCGCTGATACTTGTCCTGCGGAAAGCTATGTTTGCCAGGTAAGTGGCATCCCAGATAATGCGGGGTGATGCCTTCTGGTGTTTAAAGTCCTCTGCTACCTCCTGGTGCCACAGCTGTTGACAGTGGTCACACAGAGAACTAGCCCAAGAAGAAGGAGCCGGTGTGCCCAGTGTTTCTGTGGTCCGTCTCATGCAGCCTTCAAGCAGCCATAGGAGATGGGAGTGACTGGTGACCGGTTGGGCCTAGAGACCAAGTGGTTTTCCAAGGGTCAGACAGTAGTTGGTGGTGGAGCCAGGATTCGAATGTGGCACCTTAAGCGTTCTGCTGTATGCCCTAGAGTAACCTTCGCGATAAAGTTCCAGTGCCAAATACTTTGAAATCAGAACTGGAAACAGTTCTGAAGAGGAAAACACCTTAATTTTAGTGAATGTCAAAATGAAGTTCCAGTGATTATACATAAAAGAAATTTTTTTTTTTAAGATTTATTTTATTTATACATACAAGCTGGGGTACAGGCCAGAGGCGCGGGGCAGCGAGAGGGTTCACCAGAGACAGAGTGGGGAGCAGAACAAGCAGATCAGAACTACACTGCTGAGGGGAGCAGCGGGCAAGGCAGGGGAGGTCCGCCGCGCCATGTGGGATTCTCCCCGGCTGGGCGTCGAACTCGCGTCACCGCGGCCGACAGCTCCACAGCGCAGCGCTTAACCGCTGCGCCACCGGGGAGGCCCACATAAAAGAAATTGTCAAGGTTTTGTGGAAGTTTTTGGTTCAGCCATACTTCTGAACCTCTCTTCCTTTATTTCTTAGATATAAGCTAGAGGTGATTAACCATCTCCGAAGAAAACCGTATAAGCCAAGAACACATGGAAAGCATTTGTGAGGACACCATGCCCGGCATGTCCTGTTGGCCATGTCGTAATGCGCTCATGGCTGTCCAGATGACTCAGAGCTGTGTGCTGAGTAGCCAGAATTAATGATCCTTGTTAATCTCTTCCCAGAGCAGGTCTGATAGGCCAGGGTTGTATGCTGCCGCCTCTAGAACGTGAATTAGTCACTGAGCCTCAGTGAACTTGGTGGATCATTCTTCTGGATGGAAGGGTCACAAGGCTCCAAGCCCCGGGCGCTTTAGGCAGAAGGGAAGTGCCCTCCAGGCAGGCGCTCTGCAGTCTGTTCCGCACCTCCCCTTGGCGCTGCCGGCTTGGCGCTGCCTCTCAGTGCTCTGTTCTCGTTCCCCACACTCACCCATCAGCAGGTAGGAGAAAGCAGTGTCATGAGTTATGTAGACACCCAAAGACACTGCTGACGCCTTATCTCGTGCACTTTTTGCTCTGTGCTCCGTCGTCTACACACATTTCCCTCTGTGGCACTAACTGGGATTTTCGGGCCCAGAGCCTGTACTGTGAGATTAGTCCTGTCTGTTAACTTCTGCTTGGTCTATTCCTGAGCTAGCCAGCTTGAGGCCAGGAAATCTGCAGTTGCTGGGTTTTTGCTGCTCCTCAAGAACTTCAAAGTCCTCGGCAGCTTGTCGTCCTCTCAATGCAGTCAGTCCATCGGGCTCAGCCAGGTAAGGGTCGCTCTGCTGTGTGCGCCGCGCATGCGTCGGTGATGTGCACGCTGCCCTCCTGCTCTCCTTCCGGTGTGCCAGCGACTCTGAAAGGGCATCTGGTGAGGACACCAGCTGCCGCTCACTCGTGGCGGGTTTGCCGTCTGCTCACTCGCGCTGCTTGCCAGCGGCCACCGCCTGCCTCGGTGAGCTGTTAAGCTGAACCCTGGCCCCAAACTGTGTGTGTGAACTGCACACTGGGTTTTGAAGTCTAAGTATGAACTCCAAGAAAGTAAAACATCAATCTTTTATTTTGATTACAGGTTGAGGTAATATTTTGGCTTTGTTGGGTTAACTAAAGTATTAAAATGTCACCAGTTTCTTTTTCCTCTTTTTAACTTGGCTATTAGGAAATTTTGAATTGCATGTGGGGTCTGTGTTACGTCTCATGGGCAGCACCGCTCGTCATGCTAAGTGCTCTGCGTGCGTTGCCAGTTACTCTCCACAGACTCCTATGCGAGATGCAGACTGTGATCCCCATTTTTAATATTTCATTTACTTTGCACACAAACATCTGTTAAACTCTGCAGTCTGAGAAAGCAAGACTTTTTACAGGGATATGCTTATCTTTCAGGCAGTGATGTCTTCAGTATTAAGATTGAATCGAGTGCATTCAAGCGGTATACTCTACAGTTTGTAAATGAGACATAGAGCAGTTGAGAGACAGAGACATAGAGTTACTTTATTGCTGTGGTATAACTATAAAACTTGTCTATAAACTATTGCATAGCTTAAATATTGGGAACACTGGGTATCATTTATGTATTATCCCCATTTTAAGAATAAGGAAACTGAGAGTGGTTCAATAATTTGCCCACGGCTATTTAACCAGTAAGGGTAGAACTGGGAGCTGACCTCAGTCATTATTAACAGCCTCACTAAGTGCCTGCAGCAGGGATTAGCAGTTCTTGAATTTTCTCAATTTAATATGTAAATCAAAGGGTATTACTCTTTGTTGTGTCAATTTCTAGACTAAAAGTTACCCCTAAACCTTAGAATTTTGTGGAAGCAAAAAGAACTTGATTCTTTCAGCTACCGAAGACACTGAAGGAAGTGTCTTAGGCCTTGTAAGTGAAGCCCAGCGTGCTGTGATCATTGTTTCAGCTCCTGGTGGACGTGCACAGCCGGTACAGCTCTGTTGCCAACGAGACGTTTTGCCTTGAGATCATGGACAGTCTAAGAAGATGCTTGGGCCAGCAGGCTAGTGTTCGACTCGTGCTTTACGAGGTAAATCACCAGCGTGAAAGGAACATAGCACTGCTCCCAAGCCTTTTTATTTTAGTGATTTTTTTCCAGTGATTATAGGGGAAAAATGTATTTGTTGCAATTAGGGCCAGTAATTAGTGACTCCGGGCTGAGAGTTGCTTACGGAGGCAGCTTTCCTGCTGGCATGTGACTATGCAGGTGCCTCTTTCTTTCTCCCGTTCCTAACAAACCTGTCCTTTTAAAAAGTAAGAAAAAAAATAGCTTAAGGTAAGAAATACAGATCAGTTGAAACACTTTAAAAGCTTCATCTTACTTTGAAATACATAGATACTATTAATTTTCCTTTCTTTCATTTTAAAACCAAGTACTTTTGTGTTGTTTTTGAGTATGAGTGCCAGTTTGGAACTTCCTGTTTGTCAGACACACCATGACCTTAACTTATTGCCTATAATTTCAAGTTTTTGTTTACCTAGAGTGGGATTAAAAAGTCTAAGACACTTTTGGTCCAGTCTTAGTGTAGAATCCTTATAGTGTTCAGTATTTTTCCCAATTTTTTATAACTGTCTTACCCTGATTCACCAGAAATTGGTTTAAGTGATTTACTCTTACTTACATCTTTTCAAACTTTCGCCTTAATTTTTATAGAAACTTTGGTTTTTTTGCACTTAGTTTCCAACAGTTTGCAAAATGATTATTATGTGATTGTGTGGTCAAATCACATAATTATGATGGCAGTGCAATTAGCAAAATATCAGTGGAACAAATAAAGCTACTGGCTTGTGATTAGCACATAATTCAGCTGGAGGGAACAAGCGTGCACATCGTGGAGGGGCCACTGCAGTTTCTGGCTTTACGCGTGCTGTGCACTCGGCAGACACACTCACAGATGACTGGAGAATGGCACCCTCGCACAGGTTAAATGGCGGTCATTTCAGAGAGCAGTTACTGTAATACCTTCATTTGACATCCTAAAAATAGCAATTACTGAGCTACAGTAGATGCTGGGCACTATATTTAATTCTGCGCCTTATTTTTGGATATTTCTGTTATTTCCAATTTTTTCAGTGTGAATATTGAGCCTTAGTGTTTAAACCCTTAGTGGGTTAAAGATGGGAACACTGTAAAGTCTGGCAAGCACTGAATTTTTTTTAATCACTAAAGTTACCTTTGTTGAATATTCATTTGTGATTAAAAGAAAAAATCTTAGAACCTCCCTGCAAACTAGGATTAGAAAGGAATTTCTTCAACCTGATAAAGGGTGTCTATAAAACCTGCATTTAGTGTAAACAGTGAAAGGCTGAATGCTTTTCCTCTGTTCATGCTCAGCACTTGTGCAGTGTTGTAGTGACATTCTTATCCAATGCAACAAGACAGGAAAGAGAAATAAAGCCTTACAGACTTGAGAGGATGAAGCAGAGCTGTTTTGATTTGTGTATTATACATAGACAGCACCAAAGACTAGAAAGAGTGAGTTTACTTAGGGCTTGGGGTACGGGATCAATAACCATGCCAAAGTCAGGTTAGTTCTATAGACTAGCAGGGGATGATTGGAAAATGAAAATATTTATGGTAAATAAAAGTAAAACTTAAAATTTTAACTAAATAAAATTTTAATGTTAAATACATGAAGTGATGCAATGTTCACATTGGAATGATAGCTCAGTATTTTTAATATTTTGTATCTAGAGAAATTCTGTAGGTGCAGTGTAATTCTAACTAAAATTTCTTTTAAAAAATGTTTGGGGTCAGTTTCTATTTGCTTTTTCTCACAGATGAACTGTGCAGTCTCTTTCCCAGGTTTCAAAACAAAGTTCCCCCCAGGATTGTACCCTGAGCAATTTTTAACTAAGATTGGGAAGTTTGGGATGGGAGAAATACCAGTCTTTCCCACTAAGGCACTTAGGGCTGGGAGGCACTTTTGAGGCACCAGAAACTTAACTGACAAGTCTCCGAAGGAAGGCTGCAGCCGGGGGTGAGAGAAAGCGAGTGAGTGCTGGGCCCTCCCTGCTCCGGACGGGGAAGGAACCCAAAGCCAGTAGTGGCCGTTGCTGAAAATTGTGAGGACTGTGGTCCCTTATAGTGCACTTCTCAGTCATCAAAAAGATGTCTTCTTACCTTAGGAGGATAACTGAAATTTTCTAAATTGTTTTTCCTCTAACAAGCGTGGTCTCCGTCTTTTTCAAGAAATTGAAAATAAGATAAAGAAACTTAGTGTCATTGTAAAATTAAGATTGTCCAAATCAGGCCTCCCTGGTGGCCAGGGCTTAAAGTCTCAGCGCTGTCAAGCTGTCACCAGCGGGTAAGGCCTTAGTTCGATCCCCAGCCAGGGAACTGACCCACATGGCGGAGCAGACCTCTCCTGTCTTGCCCGTTGGTTCCCTCAGCAGTGGAGATCTCCCTAGTCAATAGATCTTCCTATTCTGCTCCCCACTCTGTCTCTGGTGAATCCTTACCCCCGCTCTCTGCACCTCTGTTCTTGTGTGCATAAATAAATAAAAATAAAACTTTTTTTCAAAAGGGGATTATCCAAATCACTTTGTTAGAGCTTATTTGTTCTCTTTTTCCTCTTAGGGGTTCTATGACGTCCTTCGAAGAAACTCTCAGCTAGCTAATTCAATCATGCAGACTCTGCTCTCCCAGGTAAAATATATTTTTATATATAAAGAGAGCAGATAAGGAGAGATTGAGAGGTGATTGACGTTTTTCAGATTTGGTAAAATACAAAATCTAGTATGTTGTGAGTCTGCCTGGGCTCTAATGGGCCCTCTTGCTCCCTCACCACTCCCTTTCCTGCCATGTTGCTGTCATCTAGCAGTCCCCTCAGCTCACGGTCCGTCTCCTACGCCACGGGGCATGTGCACAAACTCCCTGTACAGGGCTGTCGGCCGCCCTCTTACTGTTCACTCCTGGGGTAAAGCGCTGGAGCCAGTCCCGCAAACTGTTGATGCTTGTTAAATCTGAGTGACAGATACACCAACCACTATGAGGTTATTTTCTGTATTTTGCAGTTTAAAAGTTTTTAAATAATGAAATATTTTTAAAAACCATCAAGATGAGAAGAATTAAGCTGGAGACTATCTGGTATAAACAAGACCTTTGATGTTAAACATTTAGTCTTATTCATTAGGCATTTATTTGTTTCCTTTTTTAATAGCAGCTTTGGTGAGACATAATGCATGTAGTATACAGTTTGCCCATTGAAAGTGGACAGCTTGGTTGGTTTGTAGTATGTTCATAGGAATTTGCGGTCATCACCACAACTGTAGAGCATTTCACCAGCTCAGAAGAAGCCCCACACCCTTAACCTGCTGCCTCCCGATTTCCCATCCTCCTTCCGCCCTCCCAACTCTAAACCTGCTCATCTGCTTGCTGTCTCTGCTGCCTGTGCTGGCTGTTTTATGCAAATGGGAGTCTCACAGTGCGTGAGTTCTCTTGCACCTGACTTCTTTGCCTTAACCTGTGTTTCTGAGGCTCAGCCATATTGCAGCACGTGTCAACACTGCATCCATTAGCAGCTACATAACATTTCATCCGTGGTATTTGAATCTTTCTTTATATACCGAGAGAGTTCAGGAAGCTGCTGTGTGCTGAGGAAGAGCAAACGTTACCTTAATGGTTAGCATTAGAGAAAGCCACGCGTCTTACGGATTCCTGCATAGTACGATCACATTTACTCCTCGTAAAACTGCGCGAAGTAAGAAATTGGTGGCCATTTTAATGATTTATGGTTTAGACTCTGAAAAGGTAAGCGATTTCTTTTGCCCAGGGTCACAATGAGTAAGTGGCTGAGCCAGGAGTTGAACTCGGCTGTTCCTGTCTCAGGGTCCAAGCACACTCACTCTGTTAGTGCGGAGCTCTGGCGTGGAAGGTCACGTGTGCAAAGCACTGGATTCGAAACAGGGAGGCTCTTAACCAGGATGTAAGATAATGGTACTTCATTAAAAAAATAAAAGCAATCATCTCAATAAATGTGAGGAGCACTGGACATCCTCATGTAGAAAGGGGAAGCTGAACCCTTACCTTACACTAAGCATAAAACTGAACTCGGCGTGGCTCAAAGACCTAATTCTAAGAGCTAAAAACCTCTATAACTCTTAGAAGAAAACATAAAGGACAAGCTTCATGACATTGGATTTGACAATGATTTCTTGAATATGACACCAAAAAGCATAGGCAACAAAAGGAAAAAAATAGATAAATTGGACTTATCAGAATTAAAGGCTTTTGTACATTCATAGAACACTGTCAATGGGTTGAGAAAGCAAACCACAGAATGGGACAAATCCCATGTACAAATCCCATGTCTGACAAGGGATTAGTATTCAACATATATAAAGGACGCCCACAACTCAGCAACAAAAAGTCTGATTAAAAAATGGGCAGTGGGCTTGAACAATAGATATTTTCTCTTAAAAAAGATGTCCACCAAACCCATAAAGACATGCACCTCATCCATCACTAGGGAAATGCAAATCAGGGCCACAGTGAGATGCCCCTTCACGCACACTAGGACGACTGTCGCCAAGTGGAACCTCACAGGTGGTGGCGGCTGTGGAGACTGGCCCCTGTGCCCTGCTGGAAGCTGGTGCAGCCGCTGCAGAAAAAGGCTGGTGGTTTTTCAGGAATGTAAACAGAATTTCCATTTGATTCAGCAGTTCCACTTGGGGATACACAAAAAAATGAAAGCAGGGATCTTGCTTTTTAAAATCCTATGGGCAACCCCTCTGACGGGAACGGAACGTGAGTGTCGCTACCATTGGACGCGGGTCTGCCGTTGTGCTTTGTTTTTATTTATTTCATTTCATTTCTTGGTTCCTCCATCTGTGTCCAAAATGTTTCTTAGTGTACCATTTTAATTCCTTCTTTGACTTTTTAGCCATATTTCCTTTTAGTATTTTTAATATTTGCTTTAAGAATTGTAATATGGGGCCTCCCCGGTGGCACGGCAATTAGGCGCTGCACTGTGGAGCTGTCGGCAGCGGTGACGCGGGTTCAACACCCGGCTGGGGAGACTCCCACATGGTGTGGCAGACCTCTCCTGCCTTGCCCGCTGCTCCCCTCAGCAGTGTGTTTCCGTCAATCTGCCTGTTTTGCTCCCCACTCTGTCTCTGGTGAACCCTCTCGCCACCCCATGCCTCTGGGCTGTACCCCAGCTTGTATGCATAAATAAATAAACTTTAAAAAAAATTGTAATATACACTTTTAAGGTATTATTTATATTAATATGATTTACTTCCAATAAAATGTAGGAACTTTGCACACCACTGTGGTTCCCTCTGCCTTTGTGATATTGTCATATACCTTACATCTATTTTTATTGTTTTGTTTTTTTTTTTTTTTTAAGATTTATTTTTTATTTATACATACAAGTTGGGGTACAGGCCAGAGGCGTGGGGCGGCGAGAGGGTTCACCAGAGACAGAGCAGGTAGCAGAACAGGCAGATCAGAAATACACTGCTGAGGGGAGCAGCGGGCGAGGCAGGAGAAGTCTGCTGCGCCATGTGGGATTCTCCCTGGCCGGGCGTCGA
>PVIJ01016074.1:0-34011 GCA_004024925.1 Scalopus aquaticus
AAAAAAGACAAACACATGCAATTCGCAGCAACATGGATGGACCTAGAGGGGATCATGATCAGTGAAATAAGCCAGAAAGAAAGAGAAAATTATCGAATGGTTTCACTTATAACAGGAATATAGGGGAGCCAAATAAGAAAGCGACATTCAGCAGGGAAGGAGGGGAGGGGGAGGGCTCAAGAAGGGGGAAGAGGGGAGCTGGAGGACTATGGTGATGGCTCCACGGGTGAACAGGTGGTGGGTAACTTATGGGGAACACACAATAATGTAAAAGATACAAATAACAAAAATAAATAAAATATCTATTAAAAAAATAAAAAATAAATAAAAAAAGAAAGAAAGATTAAAGCATACAGAGAAAAACCACAAATTACCTTCAAATGAAAAACAATAAGAGATAGATGATTTTTCAGTAGAACTTCTGGTAACCAGAAGAAAATGGAATCACATCATTGAAGTGCTGAAAGGGAAAAGAAATCTGCCAAAGGATAATTCTATATCCATTTCAATACCAGTAGTCAAAAACCAGCAGCGGAAATAAAGTCTTTTTCATACCATTCTAAGAGAAGACCACCAGTAGATCTGTACTGCTAGAAAATATTAAAGGAAGTTATTTAATTTAATTCCAAATGGAAGCAAGAATTATAGAAAGGAATGAAGAGGGACCTTCCTGGTGGCTCGTGGTTAAGCGCTGCGCTGTGGAGCTGCCGGCAGCAGCGATGTGAGTTCAACACCTGACGCCCGTCCAGGAAGATTCCTACATGGTGCTGCAGACCTCTCCTGTCTCGCCCACTGCTCCCCTCAGCCGTGTATTTCCGTCCATCGGCCTGTTCTGTTCCCCACTCTGTCTTTGGTGAACCCTCTCGCCGCCCCACGCCTCTGGCCTGTACCCCAACTTATATGTATAGATAAAAAATAAATCTTTAAAAAAAAATCTATAAAAAAAAAAAGAGGAGGGCCTCCCCGGTGGCGCAGCGGTTAAGCGCTGCGCTGTGGAGCTGTCGGCAGTGGCGACGCGAGTTCGACGCCTGGCCGGGGAGAATCCCACATGGCGTGGCGGACCTCTCCTGCCTTGCCCGCTGCTCCCCTCAGCAGTGTATTTCTGATCTGCCTGTTCTGCTCCCTACTCTGTCTCTGGTGAACCCTCTCGCCGCCCCCACGCCTCTGGCCTGTACCCCAGCTTGTATGTATAAATAAAAAATAAATAAATAAATAAATAAAATCTTAAAAAAAATTCCAAGTTCTTAAAAAAAAAAGAGGAATGAAGAGACACAGAAAGGTTGATGGAATAAAATGTCTTGCAAACACTAAGAGAAATCTATTGTTGCCATAATAATAGTACAGAAAGTAGACTGTGAGGGAGCAGAATTGCTAGAGATAGAGAGAAATTTCATTATGATACAAGGGTTAACTCAAGGGAAGCTATAGCAATTTTAATTTTTAAATCTGTCTGTGTATTAGTTCTTTGTTGCTGCTGTAACAAATGATCACAAATTTAGCAGCTCTAAACAACACCCATTTATTACTTGATAGTTTTCATGGTGCAGAAGTCAGGGCAAAGTGCAGTTCTGCTGGTTTCTCTTCTTAAGGTCTCATAAGGCTGAAGTTACAGTGTTGTCAGGACTGTGTTACTCTCTGAAGGTTCTGGGGGAAAAATCTACTTCTACTTTGTTGGCAGAATTCATATGCTCTTCGCCATCTTCAAGCTGACAACACAGCATGTCAACTACTTTCAATGCTTTGAATCTCTGACTTTCCCTTCTACCTTCTTCTTCGACCCTCAATATCTGCTTTTAAGGGCTCGTACAATTAAACTGGGCCTGTATGGGTCATCCAGGATAATCTTCCTAATCAACCAAGGAATAATTTTAATGACATTCTGTAAAGTCCCTTGGCCATGTAACAAAACATGTGTATGGCAACTCATCATATTTAGTTCCTGAATGTGGGAAGGACATCTGTGGGAGTCTACTATTCTACCTACTATGCCATCTAATAGCACAGTTTCAAAATATATAAAGTGAAAGTTGGTAGAATTAAAAGGAGAAATAGATAAATCCACAACACAGAGATTTTCACATACCTGTCAGTAATAGAACAAGCAGGAAAAAAATCAGAAATGCTATAGAAGATTAAAACACAAAAACTAACTTCATATAATTGGTACATAGAGAATATTACACCCACAACTGAAGAATTAATATTCTTCAGGTGCACAGGGGCATTTACCCAAATAGTTTTCATGCCGGTCCATAAAGAAAGTCTCAACAAATTTCAAATGATAAAGTTATTTCAAATATACAGTGTATATTTCCTGACCACAGTGAAATTAAACTACGTGTTCATAACAGAAACTAGAAAATCCCCAAGTGTTTGAAAAAGCCACACACATGTAAATAACTCACAGATCAAGGAGAAATGACAGTAGAAATTAGAAAACATATTGGAATACTTGGTAATGAAAATATATCATATCAAAATTTATGGAATATTCATAACACAGTGCCTAGAGGGAAATTTAAACCTCTAAATACATATATTAGAAAAGATGCAAGTTTAAAAACCAAATATCTAAGTTTCCATCTCATGAAAAATGAAGTAAACTCAAAGAACATAAAATGAAATAAATAATGAATAGAAAAACAGAAATCAACAGGAAAAAAAGTAGAATAAAGAAAATCATCAATGTCTATTTTGGAAAAGTTAATAATATTGATTAAACAGAGAAAACACAAATTTCCAATATGAGGCTTTTAAAATGTGGCATCATTACAGACTGCACAAACATCAAAAAGATAACAAATGGATATTTGTAACAACATTAAGCAAGATCAAACAGAACCATTCTTTTAAAAACTCAAGCTATGAGGGAAATGCAAATAAAAATCACAATGAGATACCACATTATACCAGCAAGAATGGCACATATTTAAAAAACAGGAAACAACAAATGTTGGTGAGGATATGGAGAAAAAGGAATGCCTCTACACTGTTGGTGGGAATGCAAATTGGTCCAACCTCTATGGAAAGCTGTATGGCAGTTCCTCAAACAAATAAAATGAAGCTTCCATACAACCCAGCAATTCCACTCCCAGGAATATACCCGAAGGACACAAAAACAATTTATCCAAAAGGACACATGCACACCTATGTTTATTGCAGCACTGTTTACAATAGCTAAGATATGGAAACAACCCAAATGCCAAAAAATTGATGGCTGGGTCAGGAAGATATGGTACATGTACACAATGGAATACTATTCAGCAATCAAAAATGACAAACTAATGCAATTTGCAGCAACATGGATGGCGCTAGGAGGGATCACGTTCAGCAAAATAAGCCAAAAGGAAAAAGAAAAACATCGAATGGTTTCACTTATAGGAAGAATATAGGCAAGCCAAATAAGAGATTAGGAGGAGAAAATAACACAAAAAACAAAAACAAAAACTAGCAGGCAACCATAGATGAGAGACATTCTGCAGGGGAGAGGGAGGAAGAGGGACCAAAACAGGGGAGAAGAGAGCACAAGGGACTATGGTGATGGTTCATGGGTGAATTGGTGGTGGGAAAACCACGGGGAATACACAATAATGTAAAGGATATAAGTAAAATAATAAATAAATATTACATAAATAAATAAATAACTCACTCAAGCTGTGAGGGGACACATGACTGAGGGATAGAATAGGGGTGAATGACAGAAGTATTGGCCCCAGGTTAAGTGACCAGTGGGAAATGCCTGGCCGAGGGAGTAAGTGGGGGAAGCAATAGGGCCTTAGAGTGGGTGTTAATGTGGACATTACCGGGGAGAGCGGGAGATGATGATGGCTGTGAGTGGCTACAGGTGAAAGTAGGGCAGATCGCAAGCGAAAGGGACAATGAAAGGCAGAGACAGCCAACAGTAGGTGCTAAGGCATTGGCAAGTGCATGTGTACTGTAAGGCTAAGTATAAATCTTGAAAAAAAAATGAAAAATTGTCCCTGTTGCCAAAAGAGAAAGAAAACTCCCTCCCTTCTCTTCAGCATTTCCTTTAGAAAATATGCAAATATAAATGCTTTTTCTGTCTCAAGATGTCTGTAGATCTTTTTAAAGGTTTTTTTTTTTGCATACAAGCTGGGGTACAGGCCAGAGGCGTGGGGCGGCGAGAGGGTTCACCAGAGACAGAGTGGGGAGCAGAACAGGCAGATGAGAAGTACACTGCTGAGGGGAGCAGCGGGCGAGGCAGGAGAGGTCTGCCCCACCATGTGGGATTCTCCCAGGCTAGGCTTCGAACTCGTGTCGCCGCTGCCGACAGCCCCACAGCGCAGCGCTCAACCGCTGCGCCACCGGGGAGGCCCTCTGTAGATCTTTTTAAAAGCTAACTTAAGCATTTGCCAGTTCTGTATCCCAGGAATGCCTTTCTAGGTGACGTTGGAGGCTGTTGTCTCCCTGTCTCTGCGAGTTTTGCTCCAGTATGTAATTCTCTGCATGTCAAAAAGATATGAGAAGTTTGGTTTTTCTTTCACTAAATATGTTAATCAGTGTGTATGTACTGGATTGTACCTGTCTGGATATATAATAAAAGGGTGAGATTTTGCTCTGTCTTTGCAGTCTCTGTAGTAAATTACCCTGTGGTGCATATTAAAGAATAGCTGAATGCTTCTTCAGTAATAAAACTGCTTTGTTTCCTGCATTTTATGGGGAAACATTTTCTGGGTTGGCAGATTATATTTTTAATCATAATTCTCCTAACAAATTTGGCAATGAGGACAGGCTGATCTGGCAGTTTGTGAATTGAGTGGGCCAGCTGGGAGACTTGCAGCCACACAACAGCTAGGTAAAAGCCATGAATTATGAAATGTCTTCCTCCAAGCTCTCCACTTCTTAGAAATATTGGTTGGATGAGTTACTCTCTCCAAATTCAAGATTTTAGTGTGGGCTCTAGAATTCCATCAGGGTCACCATTAACTTAGGTGGTGGAAAAAATATTGGAATCCAAGAATGTTGCCTGTAGGTCTTTTTCTTAAATGGCTGCAAAGTTAGGAAACTGCACAGATTGTCCTCATTTCCACTATCAACTGGGGTTTAGGGGTTCCCAAGACCACCCTTTGGTAATTCACTAAGATTTACAGAACTCACCATTATACTTACGGTTTGTTACAACAAAATAATAGCGATTAAAGTCAATCAAGGGAAGTTCGTGGGGGCACAGTTCAAGAAAATGTGAAATGCAGAGAAGACACCATCTGGCCCAAAGCCCCCAATATTAAGTCACATCGTTAGGCTGTCTGCTAGGGCCCAAGGCCTTCAGGTAGACAAAGATGTTCTTCCTATAGATCACCTCTCACCTTTTCCAAGGGCAATGCCAGACCTCTCTTTGGGTAAGGTTAATTCTTTACTATACAATGGCTATGATCTCTTTGCTACATTTGGAAAGGGTTTACATGTGAGAATCCTATCCTGCAGTGGCTTGAAGACATTTCCTTGGATTTGAATTAATGTACTTGCTGGAGTTCTAAAAGGGCTTCATCCCAAGAAAATGAATTATTGGTATTTATAGCATAAATATCATTCTAACAAGACATTTAAAATATTTGGGTAACCAAATAATTGAGAACTTGGATAAAAGACTATGCCCCTAAAGGCAACAGGGTGGACAGTATCTGTATTCATCACTTGGAAAAAAGCAAATTGAAAAGATGTTTGTCTGATAAATACCAACATGGGGGGCGATGAAGTGACATATAATTTGTCTAGTGATGATGGGAGGAAAACTAGCTTTTCCGATTTGGATTGCCATCCAAGTTGATGTCATTAAGAAGTGACTAGGGTCTGGGTAATTCACTGCCCTTCTTGCCAGCAGATTTTACTCACTTAAAGGCTTCTTTTCCAGTGCTCCAAGAAGACCTGCAGAAGGTTTCACAAGTACTCGGCAATACCCTTTTAGCTTACGACTTCTTGTAAGAGGATGTGCTGCTGTGTGGATTTTGCAGCCAGCAGGCTTCACTAGTTTAATGGAGCAAGCACCCGGGAGACACTGCATCAAGGAACTATCCAGGCTGCTCACAGCTATGAAGGAACTAAGGGCCATAGAGATCCATCACGGAGGATATCTTACTGCCGTACTTGCAGCCTTTCCACTAAAGGTGAGCTAAGAGAAGTGGCAGGGGTAGACCCGGCTGGAACACGAGTGAGGCCCCATTGATTCCCATCAGCGGTTTGTTGAGACTTTCTCAAAATTTACTTGCTTGGATCCAGAGGCAGATCAAAATCATGCTCCACCTTTGTCTTGGCTCTTTTGCTAACTATTCAAACTAAAGTTAGGGAAAGGGGGATGGGAAGGAAGGCAAGGACAGATTACTATCAAATCTTAGCATTAGCTACTCAGTTCTGGGACCATCTAGAGAAAGACAAAGTTAAAACTGCTGTGTTAACTGTTCAATTAGAAACATTTGCTAAAGGGAGTAATATCTATCTTGGACAATCTTTGAAGGGGTCATGGAAGAAGGGAAAACAGTACTTCCTTGCGGCAAGAAGTCAGGACACTGGGACAAAAGATTGTAGAAAAGGTCAGGAAGATGTAGAAATTGCAGAAAAAAGGGAATCACGATTGCACAGAAGGCTAGAATAATTGGCAAATGGCTTAAGATGGATAGGTTTAGGGAATCTTGGAGGTGGGAAATGGTGAACCATATTTTCAAGAACTTTTCCTCAGGCTAACCTATTCTTACCTTTTCTAATAGATACTGGTGTTATCTGTTTTGCAGTTTCCTTAGAAATTTGTCACCTATCTGCTGATAAGTCAATACAGGTTGTTAACATTTCAGGTCAGCCTCTACTTTTCTTTTCCTCCATGGTTCCCATAAAGACAGGTGCTCCAACTGAGGCATGCTCTTAAGTTGTCCTGATTCTACCATAAAATGATTGGAAAGAGATCTACTTGCAAATTTGCTGTGCAAATAAAGCCTACCACATCCTGTATTCTGGCTGGCGTGCTTGTGGTATTTCCTGCGGGAGGAGGCATATGAGTTAGTTGCTATGTGCCTCTGAAGAAAAGAAATTTGGCAGAGCAACAGACTTGTGCCACGCTGGTAAAGCACTCTAAACTGAACAAATTGATGAATCCTGTTGTGCCCTAGGAAATCAGGATCCTGGTTTAATTCATGATATAGAATCAATAAAAATCCTTTACTAAGAGAACAAGCTATACCATGTATAGAGTAATATCCTTTGTAAAGAGCTCAATTAGAAAGAATAAAGCTACTTAAAGAGACTTAGAAAAATAAGGGATCATTTAAAAAGAGCACCAACCCTATGAAACCCCCATATTTCCCGTAAAGAAGAAATAGGCAAATTTGAGAAACATGGCCAACCACTAGTAAATCTTAGACAAGTGGATACATTTGTTGTTCCATTAATCCCTACAGTTCTTAGTTCTACAACTAATTTGACATCAGTACCATCATCAATGAACCTTTTCTCTATGATTAATTTGTAGTCTGTTTTTTTACCCAGTATCTTAATAGACCAGTGTAAATTCTGTTTCTTCTACTTCTAAAAAAGTCCTGTGTTTTTGGCAAAGGATACATCAAGGATGTTGGGACTATTTTTCTAGCCATTTACAAGAAAATTTAGAGAAATTTGTTCCATCGGAAGGATCTAAAATTAGTCAATACATAGATGATTTGCTAGTAGCCTCAGAAACTAAGGAACAAGGAAAAACTGGTACTTTGGCCCTGTTGCAATGCTTTGTTTCACAGGGGCATAAGGTCTCACTAGACAAATTGCAACTTCCGAAACTGAGGTGAAATATTTAGAGCATCTGTTATTAGTTGATAGCTGAAATATTTTTCAATCTAGGAGTCAATTCATTGCGTAAATGAATTACCCATTCCCTGTTCATGATGCAGATTTGATAATGTTTACTGATGGGTCATGGACTGGGGACAAGAGTGGCAATGCTTCCTGTACTGGGGTGACATCATAAAACTTTGGAAGCTTATGTTTCACCTGGAGTTAAATTTTATAAGAAGATGAATCTGAGCAGGGGAAAAGACTGCTCAATGGGTATGGGATTTCCTGTTGGGATCATGAAGATGTTCTGGAACTCATTTGTGGCGATGGCCCTGTTACCCACCTAACTGGGTTGTATTGCTTGAACTCAGAAAGTCAGACTCTGACCCACAAAGTTATTTACACAAAGGAAGCATTTTATTAGCGAGTGGCACCACATTGGGAGGACAGCAGAGTAAGTACTCAGAGAGGCTGCCTCTCAGAGTTGCAAATGAAAGAAGATTATATAGAAAAGAAAGGAATGTGGGAACATGCAGGAGTAGCAAGAGTTTCTTCATTCTCAAGTCTGGGGCCTGGGGGAAGGGGAACAGCAAGCAGTCTAGGGTTAGTCAATGACAAGACTATTGATGCATTTCTGGAGTAGTTGTTCTCTCAGTGTTATGGAGTGAAATAACCACTGGGTGTTGTCAGGCACTGATATTATCAGCATCCTCAGAAGGAACAGAAATATTTCCTTAAGCATTAGGCAACCCATCATCATGGCCCTGAGGAATGTAATACAGTGGCTTCTAAAGAGGGGGGTGGTATGTCATTATTTTTGGTTCAGGCCACCTCACAATTGCACAAAATTGTGAATGTACTAAATGGCACTGAATTATACATTTTAAAAGAGCTAAAATAGTAAATCTGATGTTATGTGTGTTTTACCACAATAAAAAAGGTCTTGGTGTGGGGTACAGTATTGTGAATGGTGGCCATCAAAGAGCCGAGAGAAGTGAATAAACAGTGTGAATGAATGGGGGAAATCTGGAGCATGGTGGGAGGGAAAAGATTTGAACACCCGGTAAAGCAGGAAGGCCTGGGAACCATGAAGGGCTGAGTGGATATGAGTGGAGGTGACTGACAGTGTTGAACTTTTACAGCTGAGTGAGTTCTGTGTCTGTGGAAAGCAGGGCTGGTTAAGAAATCTCCCCGCCCTTCTGTGTTCAGGAAAGGTATAACTGCAAAATTACCTGTATTAGTCAGCTCAGGCTGCCATAACAAAATACCATATCAGGGTGAGAAATAAATTTATTTTTCACAATTCTGGAGTCTTCGAAATTTGGATCAAGACACCAGCTAAATTAGTTCCTGGTGTGCCCACTGTCCTGGCAGGCAGAGCCACTGTGCCCTCAGATCACCTCTTCTTGAAAGCTCTCCAATGTCTCTTCTTCTTTTTTTAACATAAAAATAAATTTATTGCTTAATAATATTAGAAATACTTTTTCATAATTTATCCTTTCTGCCCACAACATATGTGGTTGTGTTGCTTTAATATTAAACACTTAAAAGTTTCTCATTATTATTAGGATAAAGACCTGAACCCATAGTTGGCCAAAGAGCCCTGCATGATCTGGCTCCTGACTGGGGGAGGGGGTTGTCTCTTTTTATAAGGGCACTAATCCCATTAGACTTAGGCCCCACCCTTATGGCCCCATCCCCAAATAATATCACATAGGTGATTAGATCTTCAATATAAGAATTTGGGGGTAGAGGGGAGGCACATTCAGTCCACCCCCCCACCATTTGCACCAGTGTTATCACCCACGGAGGACTGTACCAAATGCTGCCTTCACCATTCCTAGCCTGACAGTATCTATTCAAAGGGCTGCACTGCCCTGAGCTTTCCCCGTGTCCTTAGTCTTATCTTCTTGAGAGGACTGCCCACCCTTATGCCCTTTTCCCCTCGCCTCCCCAGTGGTACAGAGCTTAAAGGAGTGTGTTACTCCTGGTTTGCCCCCCCTACCCTTCTCCCTGGTGACAGTTCCCAAGGAGGACTGTACTATCTCAGCACACACAACCCCTACACCAGCCACATCTCTGCAGTGCTATGTCCCTACATGGTGGTGGAGGGAAGGAACCTCTGGTCCCCAGGTCTAAATTTGTGCATACCAGCTCCCATCAACCCCCCCCCAAACATGTGCATAACTCACCCATCACAAGCCTTTGCACAAAGGGTTCACTCTAACCACCAAGTTTTCAAATTCCACCAGAAATCCCCTCTCTTCCAAAGTTTAAAAGTATTTCTGCACTGTATAGAATCGTAACTTTCGTAGAGAGTTCTGCTTCCTTGACAATGGAGTGTTGGCATGGCCATTTTTTCTGGTCTGCCAGCTGCGATCGTTGTGGTTATGGAACAACATCACAAGCACTGTTGCTCCTGGCTACCAGCACCTCTGGCTTGGAAGGAAGGAAGATGGCACCGGAGCAGGTATAACGCCTGCGGTGCAGACAGTGGGGTAAAGGACGAAGAAAGTAGTTGGCTGAGGAAGTTATTGTTATTGCTGTGCACTCCCACGAATGATGAATAAAAATACACTTTCTAATCCTTTTGTCATGTTTTTAATTCTTGTTATTTGATAGTTGAAAATAGCTCATTTCTTTTGTTTGTGTTTAATTATCAATGAGGGTATCTTTTCATTTTTTTCCATTTTATATTTCTTTTGTAAATTGTACTTTTACATACATTGCTCTTTTTGTCTGCAGGTTTTTAGATCTGTGTATTACTATTTTTTAAACCTTTAAGGGATCTATAACATAGATCTAAATCTTTTGAGGTAGACATTTTATTGAAATATACAGAAAAAGGGTATAATGTATACAGTTTCATGGCTTTCTACAAATTGGAAACACCTGTGTAACCTGTATCTGAATCAAGAAACAGGAAATGACAATCACTCAGAAACCTTCAATCCTTATGCTCTGGCCCGGCGGTGACCACTTTCTGATTTCTGTAAACATAGATCATGTTTGCTTGTTCTTCAATGTCATATAGATAACCTGATACATTAGTACTCTTTTAGGTCTGACTTCTTTCATCCATCATAAAGCTTTTGAGATTCATTCTTATTTTATGTATCAGTAGTTTGTTTCCTTTCCATTACTTGTGTTTTATTTCTGTTATAAATACATCAAAATTGTTTATCCATTCTACTTCTGATGTATGTTCCTATTTGGGCTATTACAAACAATATTTCTAGGAATATTCTTGTACATGTCTTGGTGAACATGTGTGCATTTCCATTGGATGTAGGCCTAGGAGTGGGATTGCTAAGCCCTAGGTATGGGGTATCCCCAGCATACCAGCTGAAATATTTTCCAAAGTGGCTATACCATTTACTTTCACCAAATGTGAGAGTTCCCGTTGTGCCAAATTCCTTGCCAACATTTGGATTTTGGTTCTTAATTTTCGTACTCTGTTGTCATATAGTGGTATCACATCATGGTTTAAATTTGCAATTCTCTGATGACCAATGATCTTGAACACTTTTTCATGTTTATTGCCCACTTGGATATCATCTTTTGTGAAGTCTGCTCAAATATTCTTCTAGTATTTCTAGTGTATAATCTATAATTTACTGATGTATAGGAATTCTTTAGAATGTCTAGTATAAAAGTCCTTTGATAGGGCCTCCCTGGCAGTGCATGTGGTTAAGTCTCAGCACTATCAAGCTACAGGCAGCCACTGAAGCATAAGTTCAATCCCAGCCAGGGAGCTGACACACATGGCGCAGCAGACCTCTCCTGTGTCACCTGCTGCTCCCCACAGAAGTATATTTCAGTAGATCCGCCTGTTCTGCTCCCCACTCTGTCTCTGGTGAATCTTCTTACCCTGCCCCCGCACCTCTGGCCTACACCCCAGTTCTTGTATGCATAAATAAATTTTAAAAATCTTTTTTTAAAAAGTCCTTTGATAGATATAGGTATTGCAAATATCTTGGAGAAAGCCGGTTTTGAAATTATTAAACAGCAGCTTCTCTCAGAAGAACATTCACCTTTTACTTTAAAAATACTACTATATTTCTTTCAAACTGATTGGACAGAAGTATGCAATGACAGGGAACTGTGTCACTCAAGGACGTGGACTGTGGAATTTACCCCAGGAGTGGAGCCATTGGTGAGACCTTACCCAGAGGACCCCATACAGAGCAGGGATGCTCGAGAACTATAGTCATTTGGTATCTATGGGTGAGGATGGTTTTCTTAAGTATTTCACGGAGGACCCAATAAAATCACTTTCCATCTCTGAAGTGTTTCACTGCTTTGACCTCAGCTTACAGGAAGTAAAGTTTTTTTAATCCCTCTTAGACTAAACAAGGTGTTTGTATCTTCAACCCATGTAACATTTATGTTTATTAAAATGTACCTTCCGAATTACTTGAAGGCCCTGAAGCCCACACAGATGTGCCCAAGTCTTGAATCATTTCCTACTATAGGATATCCTGTTACCAAACCAGATGTGATCGCCTCTTTTGAGAAGAGAGGAGTTTGGATCATACAGAAAGAAATCCCAAATTCAAGTTGTACGGGCAAATAGGAAGAGAACAAACGGGAGGTGACGAGTGTAAGACATCAGTGGGTCAGTGAGGGCTGTGCACTTTTGAAAGCTCAGAAATGGCTTCCTAAAAGAGGTTAACACTTTTTGCTAACTCTGAATTGTCAGTTTTGTGAGTTTTTGTCTCAAGATAATTGTTCAATGAGATGGCAGTCTGGCCTCCTCTTTCTGCTTATTCTCTTGGTTACCTCAGTTATTTTCAGCTTTCTTGGAAGGCTTCCATTCTTTTATTTTTAATTAATATTTTTAAATTAATGAAGAACCATTGTTTTACATCCTTACTAATACTTTGGCAATATGGGATTTCTCCCTTCAGGTGTGGTCACCGTACTCCCCCACCACCAAAGCACCATAGTCTTTCACCACAGTCCATTGTGCTCGCGCCCTCCCCGCTCTCACCACCCCCTCACCTTCCTCCTCCCCCTCTGGATTCCTCAGATCTATGATGAGCTTTCAAGGGTTGGTTTTAAAGTTTGTCTTTGTCTGACACTTTGTTCCATTTCTCTATATTCCACATATAAGTGACACCATCGGGTATTCATCTTTCTCCTTCTGGCTTATTTCCCTGAGCGTAATCCAGGAGGCTTCCATTCTTTTTGAGTCTCCTCCCTCCAAATCCTGGATCTGCTACTTTTTCAATATCCTTTTTTCCTACTCATGGCTCCCTAAACTATTTTCATCTTCTCTCCTCCATTTTAAGGTATTTTTCTTAAACAATCAAAATCACTTATAGTTATTGTTACTTTCCTGTCCCAATGTCTATTAGAACAATATTGTTTTTTTCCCCCTCAAGCTCAGAGTATAGGAAAGATGTGTGCTTTCTCATTCTGATTATTAGCTATCAATAGACTTATCTATCAAAAGAAAATAAAAGTCCACCCTATCAGAGGTCTCCTTCTGACAAAGGGGCAGTCACATGGCATGACTTTTTTCCAGAAGCCTGGCAAGCTGATGACCAGCTGGAGATGTACCAGAAAAAAACAAAACAGACACACGAGGCAGGCATTCATTAACAAGAAACATGTGACTAAGGAGAAAGGCAATGAATGTAATAGCTTTCCTCAGAACGCAAGGGTGCTTTCTTCATTGCATACACCCTATGTGTAAGATTCACATGGAAATAGTTTTAAAGCTAAATTAGGCTTTCTCCATCATGATAGAAGCTTTGCAGCTCAGAAATATGAGTATAATGGATATGGGAAATTATTAATTCATGGCAGGTGTGAGAAAAATAACAGAACGAAACCTCACAATTCCTGTGGAAAATGTCATAATCATACCTGTCCTTTGCTTAGGATAATATCACCCAAGCTGGAGAGAAAACCTGTGAATTTCTTGTGTAGAAAAACCCTCAGCAAGCATTCACTCCTTATTGTTTGTCGTATCACTCGTGCAAGAGAGAAAACCTATAATGTTCAGAATGCAGAAACACCTTCAATCAAAAGGCACGCCTCCGTGTACCTCAGAGAACACACACACAGAGAAACCATATGAACGTCATGAACGTGGCAAATCCTTTAGAGAGAAATCAGCACTGCACAGACATCCAATAATTCATATGGGAGATAAATCTTATATATGTTCAGACTGTGTAAGAGCCTTTTCCCTAAGCTGAGTCTCAGTGGTCATCAAAGAATTCACTCAGGAGAAAAAACTGATGGATGTACCATATGTGGAAAAGTGTTCTTCCAGAACTCTTATTTTATGTTCCACCAGAGAGCTCATACAGGAGAAAAACTTGAGTAGTCCTATAAATGCATTGAATGTGGTAAAACTTTCTTCCAGAAATCATATCTCATTCATGAGAACTCTCCCAGGGAAAATACTTCATGAGTGTAACACATGTGATAAAACTTTCTCTCAGAAATCATATCTCATTGTACATCAAGGAACTCATACAGGAAAGAAACCCCGTGACTGTCATGAATACGAAAAAACCATTCAGAGGTTAAAACTGATCATGGATAAAAGAACTGAGAGGAGAAACTTGATGAAAGAACTAAAAATTGTTTGGGGGGATGGGTGAGTTGGTGGTAGATACACTATGGTGGTAATAGCTGGTGAGGATACCCCAATGTTACCTCAGTTAAAAATAAATAAAAATGGAAAAAATAGTTGAAAGAAAACCCTAAAAATGGAAAATCCTTTACAGAAAAGTCAAATAAAAAGAAAATGGTAAGGTGGGAAATCATGTTTTAGCTAAGGTGGTCAGGGAAGGCCTTTCTGAGAACATAACTTTTGAACTTAAACCTCAAAATGAAGCAACAGTCATATTGGGGTGAAGAATATTCCAGGCAGAAGGAATAGCAACAGTCAAGGTCTTGAGGGAAAAAATTGGTCTCTGTCTGCATTAGCATGGGTAGATGATGAGTGACTATCTACATTAGAGGTTGTTCAAGGCTATGCAACCTTTTGAAGACTTGAAGATGTGAGAACCTTCAGCTGGAAGCCAAACCTCACTGTAAACCTGGGCACAGATACTGTAAGAGAGTGGTCCTCAGGAAAGGGGAGTGTCCCAGGACCCCACCCCCACCTCAGGCCAGAGAGATCCAAGACATCTAGGACTACGAATCCCAGAATGCCATCATCACCGAAGGAAGGTTGCTGAGGACTGAGGGAGGAGTTAAGGAGTGGTTTTGGGATTTAAAAGCCAGACCTGTGAGCTTGGAGGGGGCTATGGTCCGTGGTTGTGGATTGCCAGAGTTTTGTTTGAGTGGGCCGTAAGATTCCAGCTCAGCGGAACTGGTAGGACGCATTCACCAATTTACTCTTTATCTTTTTCCTTTCCCTTTTTGTAAATAAACCCTTTTATTAATTTTATTGTGCATGTCTGCAGTTGATTCTTTTAAGTCCCTTTTAAGCGCATGGGTGAGAGCCCAGACAGGCACCCCATTTATATCGGGGCTGCCCTGTAACAATACCAGAAAAACCCAGTGTAATTAATTTCAATCAACATAGTCCCATAGAAATAACATAAGGGTAATATTCCATATTTAAGGCCAAACTCTCATAAGCATTAATAAAATCTATTATTTAGAACAGCTGTTTTGTTATCACTCATAATGGGGAATTATTATCTATAAGAAAAAAGAGCTTACCGAATGATATAAAGTTACAGATGTAAAGATAACCATTAAAGGGGCAATGATTATAAATATACTATAAATGTTTTAAATTTTATTAGAAATGATTCATAATCACACAATGTAAAAGAGATAAATAGCAATTTAAAAAAGAAATTATTCATAATCAGACCAATGTAAAAAAATTAGTGCTTTAAATCCAGTTTCCAGAAGTAGCAACCATTAATGCCAGTATTTCTGCTCCAGCCTGTTCTAGAGTCAAGATTTTGGCTGCATTTCTGTGTGTGAGCCTTTCCCTTTTCTGAACTCGATCATTCAGTCTTCCCAGGAAAAAATTAAATCCACCAGAATTCATTTCTGCTGCCCTCCCCCAGTTTTAGTGAGAAATAATTGGCATACATTGTTGTACTGCTTTTGGTGAATAACTATCATATTCAGCAATTGCTACCCAGAATGATGGCACCCTTTATGGGCCCTCAGGAAGATGTGAGATTTGGTTATTTAGGCTGGTAGGGGATGAAGGTGGGGGCGGGGAGCCAGTAGGTATTAAGGAGGGGACCTGATAGCCATGCATGGGGTGACAGCTGCTTTTATCATCATCTCCGCTTCTCTTGGATGAAGCTATCGCTGGGAACAATGCTTTGGGAAAATGCTTTGGGTAGTCGAGTATCCACCCCCAACCAAAGAATGCAAATGAGGGATTGTTTCCTCATGGGGGAGATTGATTGCCAAGGGGGCTGGCCAGAACAAGGAGAAAGAATGGTAAATTCAAATTCCTAAATTCTCTGCTGAACACACAGACTGAAACCTAGGAATTCTGTAAAAAGAAATGATTACCTTGTGCATCTGTTCCTGGCCTAAATTTCCAGTCTGTCATTTGAAACTATTTGTGAAAAAGGGAGTGGGGGACTCAGGGTTAGAATAGTAATGTGTGGGAGGATGTTGGAGAATGTGATTACTTTAAACTTCTAGTTCCCACTGAGATGCCTATGTAAGTTGAAATCAATGGCATTTTCCCCTGAAGAGACTGTATCTGCTTTAACTGAAGACTGTAGACCTCTATGAGAGTGATACTTTATATAAGAGAAGCCAGTTTTCATGTTCCTTTATACCCCCACCCATCTATCTTTGGATCTATAACTGTCTTCTGTACCAAACACTTTTTGTGCTTTACAAACATCAATTTCTTTAACTTCCCCCCAAACCCCATGAGGTAGTTCCTATCATGAGCATCCTCACTTTACAGATGAGGAAGCTGAGACACAGCTCAACCAAGGCAACACAACCAGTAAGTGGGAGATATGGTATCTGAACCCAGGAGAATCTATCTATGCTCTTCATTCCTCACACCCCAAGTGATCTGGTGTCCCCTAATTAGAACTTTGAATAATACACAAAGGAATTGATTGAATGAGGCACTGGAAAAATGAAGAGTCATGCATCAGAGGTCTCTTGCATTGTTTATAGATACCATTCTTTTTATAAAATCCACAAAAGAAAGAATAGAACAGAAAATAAAATCTCCATCTCCGGGACTCTGAGTCATGAATCGATAATGCTTACTTCAGGTTTTAATTGCAAATTACAGCCCTTGAGCCATTCAGATAAATCGTGGCCAGAGCAGTGCCGGGTCCAAGAATCCCTGGGAAATGAAAGGAGGGAGGATGAAGCAGATAGGCTGATGGGGTGTCAGCACCACTACCCTAGCTGCCCGAAAAGCCATCTCCATGAACTTACCAGGCCATCATACCAATCTGTGAGGACACCACCTGCTTGGCACACAAGATGTCATCCAGAATATGGCGATTAAGCAGGTCTGGGGAGAAGAGAAGAACATGGTCAACTTGGGGACAGGGTGACAGTAGATGGAGGGCCCTGGGATTCTGCGTTCCTTAGGGCCTGAACAACCTCACCCACTACATTGGTTGATTTTGGATGACCCTTGGTTAGCTTGTAAGCTGCTTATGAATTACCTCAACTGCCATGTTGCCATGTTGACTGATTAGGAAGCTACTCAACTGCAAGGTTAGTCAGTCCTGGTGACTTCAAACACTATGTTATCAGGGCCTAGATAAACTCAACTCCCATTTTGATTGGTTACTAATGACTTCAATCTCCACAATGGCTGGTCCAACTTCCAGCTACTAAGGTGTCTGGTTCTAGATTATCTCAACTGTCACAGTGGCTGGATCAGGATGACTGACCTTAACCTGCCATTTTAGCTAGTTAATGATCTCCACTTCCATGATGACCAGTCCTGGATAACCTCAACTGGCTTTTTGAGTGGTTGTAAATTACAGCCTGCATGATGACTTGTCCAGGATCTCAACTTCCATGTTAGCTAATCCTGGCTAAGCCTATTTCAACTTTCATATTGTCTTAGCAGCTCTCTTGCCCACCTGTGACTATGCAGGTACCTCTCTTTTTCTTTCTCCTTTTCCTAATAAACCTGTCCTTTTAAAATGTAAAAATAAAAAACTTCCATGTCTTAAACTAAACAACTTTTACTTTCTCTCTAACTAGTCTTGAAAAACCTCAACATTCATGTTACCCTGTGCTAAACAATTTCAACCTCTATGGTGGCCAGTATTGGACAACTCCAACATTTAAACAGGCCAATCCTGGGTGACCTCTTTTGTCATTGTGGCAGGACTTGGACAACCTCCACCTCCATTTGGGCTGCCCCTAAATAGCCTGAGTCTCCATTTTGGCCTGTCTTATACAACCTCAAACATCATTTGACCAACACTGAACAGCTTTCACTGCTATTCAATTCTGGCCTCAACACTACCACACAAATTCTCTCCTGCACTGAGGTACCTTGTTTCTGTTTCTACAACTGGACTTCTGCTTCTTGCTTCAGAGCTTGAACAACCTGAACCCTAAGTTAGGGTAATCTCTCCTCCATTCCATATGGAGTTGTTTCTTGTTTTCTGAGCCCCATCCATTCTGGGTGAGGTTTGGGCACTCTGAGTCCTCCTGACTCTGCCAACCTCTCAGCACAGCCTGGGCAAGGATACAGGATGGTGTGTCTAACAGCCCAGGGAACTCTGCTCCTTTCCCTATCATTTTTCTGTTTGTTACTGGAGATTGTGGTTTAGACAACCTTGCCCTCTGTGTTTTGGGGAGTGGGCCAGGCAGGACTTTGGGTGTCCAAAGTTGCTGCCTCACCTCGACACTCCATGTGGCAGAGGTTCTGGGTGGGTGTAATGCCATTGTCACACCACCAAGCAGAATTCAGCTGGAAAATGCCATATTCACTGCTGCCATCAGGGTTGTGATCCACGAAGGAGGAGTCAAAGCCACTCTCATAGTGTGCCATGCACAGCCCTGGGACAGGGAGCAGAAAGGAGCAGGTAGGTATGGTGTTTGGGAATAGGGAGGGTAGAAGGAGGGGTCATCTCAGTTGTGGGGGTGATGATCTTGGTCTGGTGGTAGTGTTGATGTTGGTGATTCTGTAAAATATCATTGATGGTGGTGGCGGTGGTGGTGGTGATGTTCATAATGATAACAGAAGTGATGCTGGTTGCTGATGGGTGCCATGAGGGTGATGATTGCGAGGCCAAAGATGGTGATGACATTAGAGTTAAACCAGTCATCACAGTTGGTCAGGGGATGACTAAGAGGATCATTTCCTGACCTGGGAGGTGATGATGACCCCCTCCTGATGGGGAGCCTGGGTCTGAGTGTGGTGGGAAACTCAGGATGTGGGGGGGACTTGGGGCAATTGGAATCTCACAGTCTCCAATGCTGTAGCCCTTGTAGTTGTTGAGACCCGCCTTCTGCAGCTTTGATGCCAGTTCACAGCGTTCATAGATCTTGGCATCCATAGTGGCAACCATCAGCATGGCCAGGATGACCACTGCAATGCCCCAGGCCTGCATTATGATACCCACAAGCCCTCTAAGATGGCTCCTTACTTCAGACTTTACCCCACAGTGTTCAAAACCAAGAGCATTCTGGAACTCTGGACTCTATGAGCAAAGATCTAAGTGGAAGATTCTGGAACACAGAAGTGACCTCACCATCTTTTCCAGTGCCAGATCTGTTAGATATACATTCACAAGCCAAGAGAAAGACACTGACATACACAGAGATGGAAATAGACAAAAACAGAGAGAAACCCAGAGACATGAGCTGCAGGGAGAGAAGGGCTAGGGACACACAAAGAACAGACAGGACTCAGGTGCTGGGCCTCACACTTGGCCCCCACTCCTCAATACTGTTTCACTCCACTCTCATTAATCATGTCCACCACTCAGTTCCCTCCATCCCTCCCCCCACTCCGCTGAGTAGTCGGAGAGAAGACGGCATATTGCATGCACAACAAAAGAGAAGAAAGATATAATGAGAAAGCAACAAACACAGGAAAATAGAAAGCATTTGGAAACATAAAATAGAAGTGCCAAAACAGAGATATGTTAAAAAGAATGGAAGGTAAAGTTAAGGAAATCTCTTACAATAGTTACTCATTTCTTACTTTCATCTCCACTTCCTGACACTGTCCAATGGCTCCCTTTATGCCCTTGTGGCCCATCCTCCAGCACTGTTCATTAATTGGGGGCCTCATTTTCACCCTCACTCTCCTTCTGCCCCATTCTTCTGTTCTCTCAAATGCTGCCCCCATAAGCCTGCATTTCCAGGAATTCTGTCCCATATTACTCCCCAATGCTAATTCAAGTCACTCACACATCCTCTCTTCATTGCCTCCATTTCCTTTCACTCTGCCTCTCTTTACTTCCTTCATTGAAATTCACTCCTGATGTAACCCCTACTCCCACCTGTCACTTATCACCCACTATTGTCACACTCTGCCTCGAATTCTCCACATTTTGCTCACATCGGGGCCCCATTTTCCCCACTTTACTCACCCTGGGTCATGGGACCTTCACCCCCTTCCCTTTGCTTCGCAATACCTGCATTTGCTCGCCTTCTGCTCTCTGCTCCCATTCTCTCTCAACCTGCCGCATCCATCATGCACTGGCTTCAGCTCATTCACCTGGGCTGATTCACACCAGGGCCCCTGCACGGTCTGGGAAGAAACACTGCCCTGAAAGCTCCCTGTCTAATCCCAGCCTGCCCCTCTTCATCTCTAGCCACTCTCTCTCCCTCATAGTATTCACATACACACAAACGGTATCTGATTCACATATTCACACTACCACTTATTCATCTCCATTCCCTCTGATTCTGCCCCACGTGCACCCCACTCCTCCCTCTACACCCCACATTACCCACATTCACTTCACTCTACTGCGCATTCACTCCCTTCCATCGCCCTTTGTCTCTCATCTCTCCTGGCCCCCACTTACTCCCAATTTGTCCTGCACCATTGCTAACCCCACCAGTCCCATGTGCCTGCCATTTACTGACATATCAGCCAAGACACAAAACATGTGTATCATCTGCACATACCAGCGCCTCCACACACAGCAGGGACTTCAAGAGGATGGGACAGGATTCCTCTCTTGGAGGCAGGTAGTTCAGGGCTAATGTGGCAGCTCCGAGGTCAACAAGACCTGCTCACATGCTTTTGCTCGGCCACACTACTTGCTGGCAATCTTTGCTCGGCCACTTGCTGCCACATGGTCCAAAATGACTCCTCACAGTTGGCAATAATTTTCATATTTTTGGTAAAATGCATTTTAAGATTAGCAACTATAATGATGACTCAAAGTAAGATGGGGTGGCTTACTCATTGTCTTGGGGCGCGAGTGTCTCCTTGTGCAGGCTGTGTGATGAGACCAGTTGTCAGATTTCCACACTCCTTCACCTAGTGACCTGCTGCTTAGGCTGCTGATGAGGAAGTTACACCTGTAGGGACCGATGGTAGAGAATTCCCAGGACAAAAGGAGGGTCCTAGCTCCTCAACCTTTTGAAAAGCTGGCCTCATACAGCTTGTGGGTGTGCACTGTGAAACCTGGGGCAGTTTCTGCGGGGCTGTATCCCTGGCTCACGAACCTTCCTGGAGCTGGCAATATCTGCATCCCAACACCCAATGACCTTTAGGGATTTCCGTGTGTGTGTGTGTGTGTGTGTGTGTGTGTGTGTGTGTGTGCGCGCGCACGCGCGCGCACACACACACGTGCAAGGCGGTGGGGGGCAGGGGTGATGTTTGCAGGCTAGAAGAAGCCAGACTGGGATGGGCCCTAAAGGTCCAGCTCCCCTCCTATTTTCCACCCCCTAATGCATTCAGAGAACTGACAAATCTTTCACCAGGGAGGTGCTGATTCTTCAGGAAGCAAGAGATTTGGGTTACTCCCTGCTTTCTCTCTTTGATTTATCTGCCAGGAAGCTCCTTCCCTATTTCTGGTATAAACATACCTTGGCTAATTTTAATGATTCTGAAATGAGGCCCTTCAGATACTTTCTGGAAGTTCTGTGGGATATTGAATAAACAAAGAAAAAAGAGAATTATTGGGCAGAAGTTAAGGATGTGACCTTGGGAACTTGTGTAAACTTGGACAAGTTACTTATTCTCTCTGTGACTAGTTTCCTCATCTGACCAGTGAGGACCACAGCACTGTTCACAGATATGGGAACTGTATGAAACAGGTTGTGTCATGTGTATCACATGTGTCTGGCACACACTAAACTAGGTCTAAGCCCCCATTATCACTTGCTGGACTATTGGCAGGAGCATTGTCATTGGTCTTCCTCTTTTTGCCCTTGCCCTCTTCAATCTGTTCTCCATAAAGAAGCCTGCAGGTCATCTTTTAATTTTTGTCTCTTATTCAAAAAATGTTTATACATCAAATTTTATTATACATCAAATTTTATTAAATAATTAGAATAATAAATTCTTACATGGCATATGCTATTTGGCAGGCTTTATTCCAAACCCTTTACCATTATCAACTCATTTATCACCACAATCTTAATGAGGCAGGCATTGTCATTTTATAGATGAGGAAATCTAGCGCAGAGAAGTCAAGAGTCCTGCCCTAGGTTACACAGCTAGTTGGTGGGAGTTTGAAACCAAGCTGTCTTCATTACATTCATTTGCTTTTTTGGTCCTGTTTTCTTCCCAATATACTCCCAAGTCTAGAACACCACCTGGCATACAGGAGGTACTTATGCAAATCCCTGTGGAGCTCAGATTCCAGTGGTGCAAGGCAGACAATAAGCAAGAAAAATAGATGTGCATTTTATATTTTTAATGTTAATATATAATGCTTAAGTTGTTTCAGACTTCCTTTTAAAACCTGATCCCTCTTACAGCTTCCTATTATGTCAGAATGAAATATGAGCTCTGTCCCTGGCAGAGGAGGGCCTACAGCATCTGGCCTCCACTCACACTCCCTTTCCCACACCTCCTATACTCCCAACACACTGACACACCCTCAGTTTCAACACACCAAACTGGGTCCTACTTCAGGGCCCCTGCAACAGCTGTGTCCTCCACCAGAAAGCGCTTTGCTTCTGATATTTGCGTACCCAGCTTCTTTTGGTCTGCATAACTGTCACCTCTGACGAAAGGAGATCACCGGTATTCATCCAAAGAAAGACACCCATCAGCCATTACTTAAACACCTCCCCTTCACCCCAGGTCTCTCTGTGTCTCTCTGTGTCTGTGTCCCGTGCTGCTTGTTTTATTCTTCAGCGTGTTTGTGTACCTTCCTTCAACCGTTAGACTGTAAACTCTCAGCCCCAGCCACTGGATGGAGCCAATGATCTTTCCCTATTTCCTAGCTTTTGTGCACCCAGGTCAATACCGCCACGCACCCCGCCTTCCAGTTCAATTACACCTGCAAACCCGATGCTGCCATCCAAGTGCAAGGCACCAAATTCCCGCCTACCAGAATTTCCCTTCACCGGGCACTTCCCCTCCCCGCCATAGGAAATTGGTTTGGAGTCTTAAGAACGATGGCCTCTGGAAAACAAACACCTGCTTAACACTGCCGCCCACGAGGTGCAGAACGCGGTGGGCGCGGTCATCGCCTGGGAGCAATGACGTCACCGGCGAGCCCGTCTGCGTCTGCGCCGTGGCCTGCCCCCCCCACTCCTTGCGTTGGGCGGGCGGGAGGGTGGACCTCATGTTGACTATTGGCGGACGCGAGCTCAAAGCCCACACTGAGGGTGCGCACACCAGGCGCTGCAGCGCTGTGAGCTGCGGAGCCCGACTCCGTCCTGAAGCGGAAGTGCTTCTGGGGGCCTGTTCTTGTAACGGTCTCCTCGACCACTAGCGGAGAATTGTCAAAGAGTGAGATGGAGGGGGCGAGTTCTAGGGGTGAAGGGAGGTTTGGGGGAGCCATTGATGGGAGGGTTGCGGAGTGAGTGATGGGGGCCCGAGAGGTCAGTGAATGAGGGTCTGGGCTCAATGGTGGACAGTTATGGGGCTAGTCCGGATTGAATGGGGACTTATTAAACTTTGACTTTTACACCTTTTCCAGCACAGTGATCTGCGCTAAGGGGTCATACGCACCCCTCAGGCGCATCCCTCCTGTCCCTCTGCCCCTTCCCCCTACCCCAGCCCCGAGGTAAGGGCCTGCTGTGAATGCTCCTGCTGAAGTGAACTGCATCCGAAGCCTTCCACCCGACTCCTGCTCCAAAGGACCCCAGCGAGGTGAGAAGGAAGAAGAGGCACCTGAGAGGACTCAACTTACCTGGAGCCTCCCGCTAGCTGGGGACTTGTGAAGGGTGGGCGGGGCCGGGTGCTGCTTTGGGGAGCCGAGTAAGGGGTCCCCTGGGCTGATCAGCTGGAAAATGTCATAGGGAATAATTTTAAAGCAGTTTTTTGTTTCTTGGATTTTAATAAGTACCACGTTTGAATTATAGATTCATTTAAAAGCAGGAGAATATCAAAAGGAACTAATGTTATCCCCCTACATTTAAATGTCCACCCATAGACATTTTTATGATGTATAAAGGTTATGCATTTTTAAACATATAGCTTTAAAATGGGTTCCTGCAGTTTTATAACCTGTTTTCATTTAGAAGTTTACTGTGATTAGCTTAAAATTTTTTAACATTTAATAATTTAGATGCATGTACTAAAAAGTACACTGATAAGTTCCATTCTTTATTTTTAATAGCGACATAGAATTCCATCCCTTGCATTTCCTTATTGATACCATATGATGGGTCATTTAGGATCCTTTAAATTTGGCACTGCTAAAATCAATGCTGCGGTACAGCGTGGAGAAATCATGATAAATTTCATTAAGAAAGATACCTAGAAGTACAATTTCTGGGTCAACACACAAGTACATATATTAAAAATCCTTTTGGGTTAGATGTTCACATGAGGAAAACAATCAAGAATACACAGGTGGTTGTTAAAACCACATGGTCGCCCAAACTTTCACGTAGCCCAGCTGGTATGAGGGGATCTCTAGGCAGATAATTCTTTGCACCCCTAGCCTGATGGGGGTCTCTCATATGCTCTGCTCTTCACTCTTTAGCTCAGTCTTCACACCTATCTGCCCTTTCCCCAAGAAGAGCAGGAAATGGCTGAACCCCAAGTAAGTATGCTATTTGTTCCTTACTCTTACTGTCTATGATGAGCTGTATAGAAATCTCTTCCATAAAATGAGAGATTATTAATAAACATTAGGATCAGGGAAAGAGAGAGAGAGCAGATCAAGGTCGGATGAGAATATGAACATGTGTGTAGCAAATGCTAATGGACTGATGTTGAGCTGCAGATTTCTCTTTGAGCCTTTGGCAGCCAGAGGGAAATGTAACCTGTAACCTGACTCACTTTACCACATCGTCAGGGAAGTAAAGGGTTCCTGCAATTGCCTACAAGACATTTCTTTGTTGGGTTTTCTTGTGGATGGTGGGGTTGCCTTTAACCACAACCTTGTGACATTTGCAGTCCCTGGTTTCCCTGGTTTCCTGCAGATATTTCCTGTAGCATTCCTCAGTGAGCTGAAGAATACGGTATAAAAATGCATTTTAGGAATGGAATATCTTAGGGAACTTGGTTGTGTTTCAGATCATTTTCTGTGGTAATTTTCTCATTTGGGCTTTTGAGTCTCATCTGCAGACATCTGCATTGTTTTACTTTAAAAGCTTGTTTTTTAAATTAGTGTACAGTAAAATTGATTTTGCTGTCAGCTCTATAAATGTTAACACATGAATAGATTGGTATATGAATCTGTAGGATAGATAATGGTTTCATCACCATAAAAAACTGCCTCAGGCTCTCCCTTTATAGTCCTGTCCCTACCTATAACCTCAGGCAACCACAGGTCACTTCTGTGTCACTTTAGTTTGTCTTTTCAAGAATGTCCTGTAAGTGGATTCATACAGTATATAACTTTTTAAAATAAAACTTTCTTTTTAGATAATTGATTGATGTGAAGTTGTAAGAATAATATAGAAATCTCTTGTACCCTTCACCAAGTTTCACCCAATGGTAACATCTGGCAAAACTGTAGTACGACCGTATTGACATTATGGTTAAGACACAGTTCCATCCCTTATGTTACCCTGTTATAGCCAACCTCTTCCCCCTTATCCCATTCCTAGACCCCTAGCAGTTACTAATCTCCTCTCCATTTCTGGAATTTTGTCATTTCAAGGATGTGATATAAATACAATCATATAGTATGTGACTTTTTGGGATTGAATTTTTTTTAACTTTGGGGTTACATTTTTGCTGTTCTATATGTGCACATTGCATTCACCCTCACCAAACTACTGGTACCAATACCCCTATCTGCCTCCCTAAACCCATCCCCTCTTCCCTACCCCCCTTTGCCTCTGGTGCTCATTAGATTCTTTCACTGAACCCAAAATTTATTCCTGCTGTATCCTTCTATTTGTTTATATCCCACAGATGAGTGAGACCATCCAATATCTCTTTCACTTTCTAACGTATTTCACTTATAATCACTTCAAGGTCCACCCGTTTTGTCCCAAAAGTCACTGTTTGTTCCTTTTTCGTGGCAGTGTAGTATTCCATTGAGTATATATTCCACAATTTCTTTATCCATTCATCTGTTAAAGTATACTTAGGTTAGTTCCATGGCTTGGTAATTTTGGACAGTGTTGCTATGAACATAGGTGCACATTAATTTTTTTGTATTAGAGTTTTCATATTTTTAGGATTAATACCTAACAGAAGTATTGCTAGATCATACAGAATTTCCATTCTTATTTTCTTAAGAAATCTCCTTACAGTTTTGCAAAGTGTCTGCACCAACTTGCAACAATGGATGAGAGTTCCTATTTCACCACAACCTTGCCAATATTTGTTGATTTCATTCTTTCTTCTATGGGCCATTCTCATAGGGGTGAGGTGATACTTCATTGAGGTTTTGATTTGCATTTCCCTTATAATTCGTGATGTTGAACAATTTTTCATATGTCTATAGGACATCTGAATGTCTTCTTTAGAAAAATGTCTAAGTCTCTTGCCCATTTTTTGATTGGGCTGTTTGGTTTTTTATTGTTGCATGATAGAACTTTGTAAGTTTCAGAAATTAACCCTTTGTTAGTTGTGTGATGTGCAGAACTTTCTCCCACACTGTAGGTTTCTTTTGAGGTACAAAGGTTTTTTTAATTTGATACATTCCCACTTGTTTATTTTTGCTTTTGTTTCCCTTGCTGTTGGGGTTGAGTCCCCAAATACATTTTTGCAGTGTGGTGTGTCTCCAGTGTTTTCTTTCAGGTACCTCATGATTTCAGTTATGTCCAGATCTTTAATCCATTTTGCCTTAATTTTTATGTATGGAGTTAACTATGGATTCACATTTTGCATGTGATTTATCCGTGTTTCCTGACACGATTTACTAAGGACACTATCTTTGCTCCATGGTGTGGCTGCAGCACCTTTGTCAAAAATTAACTGTATTTGTGTGGGTTTATCTCTAGGCTTGCTGTTCTGTTCCATTTGTCTGAGTTTCTGTGTTTGTTCTAGTACCATACTATTTTGATTATTATTGCTGTGTAATAGTTTGAAGTTAGGAAGTGTGATACCTCCATTTTTCTTCTTTTCTCTCAGAATTGTGTTAGCTATTCAGGGCCTTTTGTGGTTCCATATAAATTTTGCAGTTGTTCAATTTCGTTGAAAAAAGTCATCAGGATGTTAATAGGTATTGCATTGAATCTACAGACTGCTTTAGGTAATATGACCATTTTAATGAAGTTTGTTCTTCCAGTCCATGAGCACAGAATATCTTTTGATTTCTTTATTATATTTTATTTCTAGTAACAGAGTTTTATAGTTTTCAGTATGTAGGTCCTTCACCGCCTGCATTAAGTTTACTCCCAGATTTTTCATTCTTTTTGGTGGGATTATAAGTGGGATTGTATTCCTTATTTTCGTTTCTTTTGATACATTGTTTGCATATAGAAATGCAGCTGATTTTTGTGTACTGATTTTGTATCCTGTCATTTTACTGTATTCGTTTATTCTACTAGTTTTTTTTATAGAGTCTAGTTTTTTTGGTAGAGCCTTTTAGGTTCTGTAAGTAAGTCATTTGCAAATAGTGACAGTTTCACTTTCTTTGCCAATTTGGAGTCTTTCTATATCTTTTTCTTACCTAATTATTTTGGGTAGGACTTCCAATGCTATGTTGAACAATAGTGGTGATAGTGGACATTCTTGTCTTGTTCCTGATCTTGGTGGAAATGCTTTCAACTTTTCACCAATGAGTATGATGTTGGCTGTGGATTTGTCATATATGGTTTCTATAATGTTTAAGTAAGTTCCATTTATTCCCATTTTATTTAGTGTTTTTTTTGCATAAATTGATGTTGGATACTTTTTCAGCAGCTATCAAGATGGTCATATGATTTTTATCTTCCTTTTTGTCAATCTGATGAATGACATTGACTGATTTGCATATATAGAACCAGTCTTGTAATCCGGGCATGAAGCCTACTTGATTGTGATGGATAATTCTCTTAATACGTTACTTCATTTGGATTTTCCTGGGATTTTCTTGAGGGTTTTTGCACCTAGGTTCAGACATATTGTCTACAGTGTCTTTTTTGGTCTTGGAATCAGAGTAATGTTGACCTCATAGAACAGATTAGAAAGTTTTCCTCCTTCAGAGAGTTTTTTTTTTTTTTAAGAGTTTGAGAAGGATGGACATTAGGTCTTCTTTGAAAGTTTGGTAGAAATTACTGGAAAAGCCATCTGGTCCTGGACTTTTGTTGTTCTTTTATGAATGTTCCAAATCTTTAAAAGTTTAAATTTTTATTTATACATTTTTACATCATTCATTCTTGTACAATGTTTGATTTCTCCTCTCAGGTGTAATCCCCATAAAATTACCACCACCAAGACATGTGTGAACCATCACCACAGACTCTTCTGTTCTTTCCCACCTGTTTTACTCCCTCTCCCTCACCCTCCCCTCCAGAATGTCTCTGATTTATAGTTTGCTGTTCATTTTGTCTTTTTTTCCCTGATCCCTTGTGTGGTTTCCCTATGTTCCTCCTATAAGTGAAACCATCAGATGTTTTTCTTTTTCCTTCTGACTTATTTCACTGAGCATAATCCCTTCCACCTCCGTCCATGCTGTTGTGAATGGCATGAGTTTATTTTTTGATTGCTGAATAGTATTCCATTGTGTATATATAGCACATCTTCTTGTTCCAGTCATCTGTTTTTGTGCATTTAGGTTGTTTCCATATTTTAGCTACTGTAAATAGTTCTGCAGTGAACATAGGAGTGCAAGCTTCCTTTCAAATTAATGTTTTTGTGACCTTTGGGTAGATTACTAGAATTGCTGGATCATATGGTAGCTCCATGTTTGTTAGTTTGAGGGTCCTGGATACAGCTTTCCATTGTAGGTGGACCACTTTGCATTCCCACCAGCAGTGTAAGAGAGTTCCTTTTTCTCCACATCCTTGCCAGCATTTGTTGTTGCCAATTTTCTTAGTGTGGGCCATTCTCACTGGCATAAGGTAGTATCTCATTGTGATTTTGATTTGCATTTTCCTGATTATAAGTGATGTTGAACATTTTTTCATATACCTCTAGGGCATTTGCATTTCCTCTTTGGAGAAGTGTATTTTTAGCTCTTCCACCCATTTTTTGACTGGATTGTTTACTTTGTTTTTGTGGAGTCATGTGAGCTCTTTGTAAATCTTTGAAATCAGTCCCTTATCAGCTGCATGGAGTGCAAATATTTTCTCCCAATCCATAGGGTGTCTCTTTGTTTTGGTTATTGTCTCTTTTGTTTACAGAAACTTTTTTATTTTTTATTTATTTATTTATTTATTTTTAAAGATTTATTTGTTTGTACATACAAGCTGGGGTACAAGCCAGAGGCATGGGGTGGCGAGAGGGCTCACCAGAGACAGAGTGGGGAACAGAACAGGTAGATCAGAAATACACTGCTGAGGAGAGCAGCGGTGAGGCAGGAGAATTCTGCCACACCATGTGGGAATCTCCCCGGCTGGGCATCGAACTCGCGTTGCCATTGCCGACAGCTCCACAGCGCAGCGCTCAACGGCTGCGCCACCGGGGAGGCCCTATAGAAACTTTTTTAGTTTGATGTAGTCCCAGCTGTTTGTCTTTTCCTTCACTTTCTTTGCTTCGAGGGATGAGTCTTTAAAGATGTTTCTGAGATATATGTCATAGTGTGTTTTGCCTATGTTTTCACACACACACACACACACACACACACACACACACACACACACATATATATATATAAAATGGTTTCAAGTCTTATGTTCAAGTCTTTTATCCATTTTGAGTTGGTTTTTGTGCATGGTGTGAGGTAGTAATCTAGTTTCATTCTTTTGCATGTGACAGTCCAGTTTTCCCAGCACCATTTATTGAACAGACTGTCCTTGTTCCACTGCATATTCTTTGCTCCTTTGTCATAGATTAGTTGTCCATATATGTGTGGCTTTTTTTCCTGGGTTTTCAGTTCTAGTCCGTTGATCTGTGTGTCTGGTTTTGTTCCAGTACCATACTGTTTTAATTATTATGGCTTTGTGCTATAGTTTGAAATCTGGGCATGTGATACCTCCATTCTCCTTCTTTTTGGTCAAGAGAGCTTTGGATATTTGAGGGTTTTTTTGGTAATTCCATATGAATTTTAGCAATATTTGTTCTATTTCTTTGATGAAAGCCATTGAGGTTTTTATTGGAATTGCATTGAATCTGTAAATTGCTTTCAGTAAAATGGCCGTTTTGATTATACATGAGCAGGGGATGTCTTTCCATTTCTTTGTGTCTTCTTCTATTTCTTTTAACTATGTTTTATAATTTTCTTTGTATAGGTCTTTCACCTCCTTTGCTAGATTTATTCCCAGGTATTTAATTTTGGGGGGTACAATTATAAATGGGATGATTTTTTTTTAGTTTCTTTTTTTTTCAGACTGATTGTTTGCATATAGAAAGGCTACTGATTTTTTTTGTGTTGATTTTATATCCTGCTACTTTACTAAACTGATTTATTGTTTTAATTAGTTTTTGTGTAGAGTTTTTAGGGTTCTCTATGTAATATTATCATACCGTCTGCAAATAGTGATAGATTTACTTCTTCTTGCCCTATTTGGACTCCTTGTATGTCTTTCTCTTGCTTTATTGCTCTAACTAGGACTTCTAGTATTATATTGAAAAGTAGTGATGACAGTGAACATCCTTGTCTTGTTCCAGATCTTAAAGGGAAGACTTTCAGTTTTTCACCATTGACAGTGGATTTCTCATATGTGGCTTTTATTATATTGAGGTATATTTGTTCAGGATAGAATATTCTTGCCTGACAGTTCTTGTCTGTTAGGATTGTGAACATTTCCTTCCACTCTCTTCTTGCCAGGAGAGTCTTGAGGTGAAATCCAAAGAAAGTCTAATTTGGGTGCCTTTGTACATTATTTTCTTCTTCCTTGCTTCCTTTTTATTTTTGTCTTGGTGTAGGTCTTTTACATTTAAAAATTTGGGTGTTCTCTAATGGAATACTATTCAGCAATCAGAAAAGTAAACTCAGGCCATTCACAGCAACATGGATGGAGCTAGAGGGATTATGCTCAGTGAAATAAGCCAGAAGGAAAAAGAAACATATCGGATGGAATATAGGGGGAGGAGGAATATAGGGGAACCAATGAAGGATCAGGGAAAAAATAATAACAATTAATGAAAAACCAAAATTAACAGGCAACTCTCAATCAGAGACATTCTACAGGGGAGGGGGAGAAGAGGGATCAAAACAGGGGAGGGAAGAGCACAAGGGACTATGGTGATGGTGCACGGGTGAATTGGTGGTGGGAATTTTACAGGGACTACACCTGAGAGGAAAAAGCAAAAATAGTACAAAAATGAACAATGATGTAAAATATATATAAATAAATAAATAATTTTTTTAAAAGATGACAACAAAAAAAAATTGGGTATTCTCTCTGTTTCCCGAACATCCATTTTTAATTCAATCCTTAGGTTTGGGAAATTCTTGGTTGTTATTTCTTTGAATTAGGGTCTCTGCTCTTCTCACTCTTTTCACCTTTGGGAAGACAATTTTCCTTAAAGTTTCTTCTTCTAATTGAGTCTGATATTTCTTGTAGAGGTTCCTCATTTTTCCTTTATCTTGTTCTCTCTCTAACTGGGTGGATTGTTGATTTGAATTTAATTCTCTTTAAAGTACTTTCTAAATTTGTCTGCATTTCATTCAGAGTCTCTTTTGTGATCTTTGGATATTTTCAATCTCTTTGGTGAAAAACTCTCTTTGTTCCTGGATCTCCTTTCTAGGATTTTTCACCTGCCTACTGCCTTTGACTGACCTTCTAGTATCTCATTTAACACTTTAATATTGTTGTTTTGAAGTCTTTGTCTGATAGGTACTCTATTTCTATGTCCTTTCTGTTCTTGTTTTGTTTTTTCATCTTGTGTTCAGATGTTCCTTGCTTCTTAGGAAAGTTTTTTCTATGTATGTGTGGTTAGAATACTGGGTTTTGAGTTTTATTTGTTTCTCTTCTTTGTTTACTTTAGCATGAGGTGAAGGCAGGCGGGGAGTCTGGGATTTAAGTCCTTGATCTCAGTTTGAGGAGTGAAGTTGGTCTCCTCTATCTCCTCACCTTTCTCTCCAGAACAAACTGCGTTCAGGATTCTAGGTATCTTAACTTCCCACCCCACCTCCCTGCTTTTCCTTTCTTCCCTGCGCCCTGATCTATGAAGCTTGAGTCTCCTGATGGGGAGAGTTAGATCTGGTCTGGACTGCAGGGCTCATGCCCAGACTAAGTTGGGCTTATCAGAGGACTTAGCTATTGAGTGTTGCATGTGGAGCTTGTTGCCATTGATACCAATGGTGGCCACAGCAGCCCTACCCCTGTCACTGCCATGCCACTTCTGCAGGGGCTGCAAGATCTTTGCCCTTTTCTTGCTTTTCCCAGGGATTCATGAGTTATTTCACAAGACCTCTCTCCTACTGGACCTGATAGAGAACCTGGTCTGTCTCATCCTGGCATCTCTTTGCTCTCCTTCTGGGAGGGGAGTGGGAGAGAACTTTCCCTGTGGGTCCTGGAGATCCCAATCTCCCCATTCAGGACTGTACCTACAGAGCTACCAATGGCCCAGGGTAGACTTGAACCTGTGTGTTAGCAAAGTTCCTCTAGAGAATTTCACAATACCCCAGATATCCCCTTTTTGGCTTGGGTGGTCAACCCCCAGTCTGTCCTGCCAGATGGGGTAATCATTCTCCCAGTCACACTCCCCTTCACTTCTTCCCCTTCTTCCCATCAGCAGCCATCAACCTTAGTTCAAGATCTCTGTGGGAAAGTCCTGGTTCTTCCTTTGAGCAATTATTACTTTTTTAATAGTTGTTTTTCTAAAGATTTATTTATTTATGCATACAAGCTGGGGTGTAGGCCAGAGGTGTGGGGTGGTGAGAGGATTCACCAGAGACAGAGTGGGGAGCAGAACAGGCAGATCTATTAAAGTACACCGCTGAGGCGAGCAGCAGGCAAGGCAGGAGAGTTCTGCTGTGCCATGTGGGAATCTCCCTGACCCGGTATCAAACTTGTGCTGCAGTGGCTCTGGATAGCTTCATAGTGCTGCGCTTAACCTGTTGTGCCACCAGGGGGTCCCGTATTTTTTTTAATAGTTGTTTTTAGGGGAAGAAACTGATCTTTTTTTTTTTATTATTCTCTTCTTTTTCTTTTTTTTAAATAGATATATTTATTTTTGTTATTCGTATCTTTTACATTATTATGTGTTCCCCATAAGTTACCCACCACCTGTTCACCCGTGGAGCCATCACCATAGTCCTCCAGCTCCCCTCTTCCCCCCTCTTGAGCCCTCCCTCTCCCCTCCTTCCCTGCTGAATGTCGCTTTCTTATTTGGCTCCCCTATATTCCTGTTATAAGTGAAACCATTCGATAATTTTCTCTTTCTTTCTGGCTTATTTCACTGATCATGATCCCCTCTAGGTCCATCCATGTTGCTGCGAATTGCATGCGTTTGTCTTTTTTGAATGCTGAATAGTATTCCATTGTGTATATGTACCACATCTTCTTGATCCAGTCATCTATTTTTGGGCATTTGGGTTGTTTCCATACCTTAGCTATTGTAAACAGTGCTGCAGTAAACATGCGGGTGCATGTATCCTTTCGGATTAGTGTTTTTGTGTCTTTTGGGTATATTCCCAGTAGTGGTAT